>NMRB01000192.1:326181-339456 GCA_002633025.1 Notospermus geniculatus | reverse complement strand
TAATTTAAAGGCTTACTGTTCCATTGAATTGGAATGGATTTCCCGTATTAAAACAAGGTACCGGTAGCAGGACTGGCTCAAAATCTTGGCCAAGACCGGTTTCCACGAGTTCTTTCCAGTGATAGTACTACTGTCACCTGATTTCGGTACCGGAGAATAATAATTATTTTAATATATATTTACTGGAAATATAATTCAATGGGATAACAACTATTTCAGTAAAAAAACATGTAAAGATCGCAACCTTAAAACAAATCTTAAGTTTTGTCAGTGGCCCACCCTCTCACATCCGGTGTCCCAACTCTCCCACAACCCACCTTGTTTAATTTTGGCCAACTTCCCAGGACAGGGTGTGGCCACCTACTTTTTTCTTTGGCTTAATAGGGAGAGGACTGTTTCTTAATAGCGAGAGGACTGTTTCAACTTCATTCAAGCACGTCTATGATCAGTGGTCATTGGACTGTAGGAGATATAATAAGTCTGACCTTCAAGTTATTTTTTTTTACTTTTTTTGGCTGAAAAATGGATTTCTGGCCAAAACTTTGTACAGGCACCTGTCTTTTCAAAGTCCCTCATATCAATAAAACAGGTAGTTCCTGTTGTTGAATATAAATGGCAGTAGGTGTCCTCAACTATCTCCAGCTTCATGAAATTGAGGGTGTCCCAACTCTCCCAATCTTCCCCTACCTATGTTTTGTATTTCATTACAAGAGATTGTATTGTAATGCTGTTTACCAACATTGAAAAAACAAAGAAAATGGTGAAATAAAAAGTGCATGTACATATTGTTTTTTTAGTTACTCTTCCAACACTTTACACTACAGTACACACATCGAATACTTCTAAGGAAATCGGCGAAAACACCACGGGACGTGATAGGCCTACCCTGTTATATCTATCGGCGTTTCCGGGAATGTTCCCCGTATTGTACTGCTCTATTGAATAGCCATTGTCTCCAGCTTTCTATTGTCATTACATTCCCAATATAAAGAAGGAAAACACTGAAAATGGGAAACATGGGCAGATGTTACACTGTTCCGCAACAGATGTGATATCCAACTGAGGTTATCACTCGCAAGAAATGTACTTTTTACCGAAGTGATATCACAAACATGGCTTACAGACATGATATCTAAGTGATTGGATATCACTCAAGATGGGCCTACTTGACAGAGGCTGAGAATACCGATACACAAGATCTTTGGAACAAGAGCTACGTACAGGTAGGACGGATAGGAACAACATCCTTATGAAACAGTACACAGAAGAGAAGGAAATGTGTTACGTTGTACGAATTACGGTAAAGGCGCCAAATAACGAACAAGGAAAAAGTTTAAAAATGCTGTTTTTTTATTTATGGCAGTTGAAAACAGGATTAAAAGGATGATATTTACAAATTGTTTTATAGTGAAGTCTGCTTGGTTCATGAAATGAAGTTTAACAACAAACCAAGGTCTTCTGAGTTTAGGCTGCTGCAAATGCCATCATTGATCGACCTTTGACAGCATAGGAAATAAAGAAGATAAAGCAGCTGCAACAGAGGCTACCGCATGAAGACATCTGTATTCCGGTAACTTGAGTTGTCTCTGAAAAGTCAGAAAGAAGGTATGAGGTATAGTCAATAAATGAGTTGGGAGTTTTATAAGGTTTTTCAGGCTACGGTTATATTTCTCTTGCACTTCCCAGATCCTCCTGGGCAGTTTTCTGGAAAGTCTCAGAAAATCTGCAGGCAACTCGTACGCCATCTCGGGGCCAGACAACGAACTGAAAACCAAGGCCTGCTAAGTTCAGACCATTTCTAGTTCATTTCACCTGACACCCATCAGATGGCGATACTGTAGATACTTTATGTCATTTGCTTACAAAACTCATTTGTATCCAACTTGCTCTTGTACCAATGTACTAGGTCAGAGTCAATAAATTCAATAAATTCATTCATTCAGTGTAGGGCTGGAAGAGTAAGACCACTTCATGTACACGTCACTCAGGACGTCAACATATTATTATTTGATAAAGTTGACCTACTTGAGACTGTCTGTATGGGTCTTGTATTCCATTATAGTATTCGGTGGCAGATTCAGAACTCGCTTCAGGGTATCCCGGATTCTCGTTGTGGTATGTGTATCATTTGCAGTTTTATTCCAGCATGATAAAATATCCTCCTATGAAAAGAAAATTTACCCATTTCTCATGTGATAAACAGAACTATAATACATGATATAAGCCATGGGTCTGATTTTCTCTAGTATTTCAGAAAGAATCACTGAATCATTCTTAAAAGTAACGCCAAAGCCAACAGATCAGACCTCCTTGGTACATGTACCGGTATGTCCGGTGGTCAGGAATTTAATCAGATCTTATGGATTAGAAGTCACTGTGAAATCCTACCAAATATCACTGCAGACTAGGGCGACTTGCAGTTTGAGAAAATTCTTGCATGGAGTACCTTCACTCACCTGATAACGGATAGAAATCACAGCACCACATATCTCCTCTCCCACCATGAACTGTTCCCCAAGCATGGCTAGTATAACATTTTCCCAGCACCGTGAAGCAAGACCTTTTCTTAGACGGATGATCCACTTTCCTCCAGCCTTATTGGCCTCATCCTGAAAATACACACAATTATGGAACCAATCAATCAACGACATATAGCAGTCAATCAATTATTCAATTAAATTACTGCAATTTAATTATATTACTATCAATCAATCGATCGATCGATATATCAATCAAATGGATTGATCAATCAATCAATCAATCAAGTGGATCAATCAATCAATCGATCAATCAATCAACCAACCACTTTTTCATAGCTGCATTATACCATAAATACATCAATATACTCGATCAGGACCACTTCTCACACCAGAATATCCCTCAGCTTTCTTCGAAATTCTTTGCCCATGCAGTCTGATGCGCGAGGGAAGTCCATTCAAAATGTATAATTTGGGGTACCCCTTACTCTGGCAAATAAGATCCTCACCGAGATGTAGAACTTACCTCCCACATTGGTCGAATTCCCTCCTTAAAAAGATGATAATCACTGTGTCCTGCTAAATCATTTGGTCTCACAAGATGACTGTAATGGTTCCAAAACTGCTCCACCTGAAAAAACATCAGTTTTATAGCAATACAATGCAGCAAATTGGGGACAATATGACAGGACATGCCTCTAATGTTCCATCTCCACTAAAAACCTGGTGTGGCCTTCAATGAACATGGCACAGATAGAATGCAGGAGGACTTATAGCAGTTGAACAGTAAGCAATGAATTGAGTACATGTAACTTGGCCAATTAAAATTACTCCACTTACAGAAGCAAATGTTCCTACTCTTCTGAGATTCTGATCATAGCTGACCGACTGCTTTCCTGGAGATCTTCGAGAGAACCATAGGCTATAAACAAACTGCAGAGTGTGTTCTCCAGGACCTGGCTTGACTTCTATCTTCTGAAATGAGAGATCCACAACTTGCAGGCAACTGAGATGAAGGAATGTAATGATTCTCAGGTTCAAATGTCGAAATGGATGGAACCATCATCCTGGCAACAAAGATGCCAGGATATGGGAATAAAATATGGAATGAGGGATAACACACCCTGTTTTTATCTTCGTCCTTGTTATTCTCTTCTTCACTGTCATCGTTTTTCAATCTGAAGACAAGTCATATATAAGGCCAAGTAAAAAAATACTTATGTTTATCGTCCACCTGGTCCCTCAAAATTGGCAAGGGGGGGCACTTTTTATTTTTATTTTTTATTTTGAAAGATGGGTTTCCAGTGGGCAATATCATGAATATTGCCCCTCAGATGACAAGAGTCACCATCGACCATGGTCACAGTCAGTCTTTGTTGCTTTTTTACTTTCAATTTCTGCCTCACTAACAGCACTAACAAATCAATTGTAGGCCTATGACTCAACAAACATACAGCGGAAGCGCTATTGTGCTTGTGCGGAGTGTTTTTCTGGTGCAAAATTCAAAAATAAAAAATAAAAAAAATTTTGGTGCGGCCCTGATTTTAGGCACGGGCGGGGACGATAAACATGAGTATTTTTTTACTTGGCCTAATAAGAAATGAAGATGAAGATGAACCTGTGCTAATAAGTCCTCGCCTCTCCGCTCTCGAGCTCGGTAGGCCTACCTAAGTTGTTAGGCCTAATATTGTCTGCTTTTGAGCCTGTACAGCACTGCTGCATTCTCTGTTTGTGGTTTCGGTCTGCATATCCTACACTACTAACAACGATCTAGGCCTCACCCTTTGTAACATACACATGTCATGCATGTAGGCCTAGCATACCCTAAGCACACAGTGAAGCACGTGCGTGCGTGTATACAAAGTCATGAAGTACAACTGAACAGGAATGTCAAGCTAACTACGATTTTATTCATTTCATTCATCTGATTCGAGAATAATTATTAAATAATAATCTTACGCATCAAATTTATTGTTCATTTTTATTCTATCAATCGACAATTTAGTACAAAATCCGGAAAAATATGGGAAATGGGAGATATTTCGGCGTCTGACGGCCGACTTGGGTTCTTGCTATAACGCGGCTTTCCATTGGCTGAAGCGAAAGTAAGACCAATAGGTTGTTGTCACACTCACTTCGATTGGAGGAAAAACCAAAATGGCTGCGCCCAGTACGAAGGAAAAGTTGCATTCTCTCATCGATGAAATGGAAATAATCTCAAGGTAAAGCAGTTTTCTTGGTGAAATATCCGTCCTAGATAATCAGTAAATCTTTGTCGTCTTTACTGTGTTGTCAGAACAAAAATCGCATGCGCCATTCATTGAGAATCGATGTTTGATTAGCGTTCCAAGAATCGCCTCCTCCTGTCTTCTGGTCTTGTGACTGTGTGTGTGTGTCACTGTGTGTGTGTGCTGTGCTGTGACTGTGTTGTGTGTGTGCGATGTTCAGGTTGCACCACTGACCACAGGTTCTTGTGGTTCGATACTATACTAGGGGATCACAGGTCCTTACACACTTACTTCACTGAGAATGTATTGTTAGGCTAGGCCGCTATGTGCTTGAAACCCTTTTTGATATAAATGGTGATACCGGTATATTGCAATTGCATTGTATTCATGGTATCGCACCAATTTAGGCCTAAAAATAGCTTAATGATGCTGCTGCTGTGGCCTGGCCCTGGCTTAACTGAGAGAGATTGATGGCTCCTCATCGATGCGTGACGTGTCGGCCTATTGTATAATAAATTTGCTGTTGACAGTTTCCTTTGTCACATCTCCTCATTTCTCAAGTGTGGATGTACAATATGTACTTATATTTTTCAGAGAAATATTCGATGTGATGTCAACACCAAAGGCCCAGAGGGGTGCGGAGTGTCCAGATACATCTCAAATTCTAGAGCTGCTTGTGGCTAAAGATGCTGAAATACAGGCCACACTTAAAATAGGTAATTTGTCATGCATGTTCTATTGTGTGTGACTTCCAATATCATCCAGGCTGATGAAAACAAAAATTCTGTCTGGTATAAAAATGGCAGCCACCGAGCAGATGTTTTATGACAACCTGTATCGATTTTCGATTCTATTTAATTGTTTTAAAGCTGAAGAACAAACAGAAACACACAAGAAGGCAGAGAGTCTGAAGATTGAAATAGACCGCAGAGATGGAGATATTCGACAATTGCAGAAAAATCTCAAGGAAGCAGAAGCCATATTAGTGAGTTCCACGAATTTTTGACCAATAGGACTTCACTGATTCATTCTGCCGAACTTCTGGCATAACTGGTGTTGATTTTGTCAAGCATGGAGTTTCTCATTGATCATGAATTGACCAAAAACTTCAAATTCTGGCTTTTTTCAGTCGACTGCCATATTCCAAGCCAAACAGAAATTGTCCTCAATCAACAGAGCTGAAACCAAGTCCATATCATCAGAAGAGCTGATCAAATATGCGCATAAAATTAGTGCAAGTAATGCAGTGGCTTCACCTCCCACCTGGGCTCCTGGTAAGTTGCTCCAACATGGCATCGTGACTGTCAAGTTTGGAATGTCATTTTTAGTTCGCCCTTTTTTTGTATCGGCTCTTTGAAAGTCATAACTGCGGTTTTCTTTCTTTACAGGTGACCCCAGACGACCCTACCCCACAGATATTGAAATGCGTCATGGCCTCCTTGGACGGTTAAGTGACCTGCCAATCAACAATCAAGGTGTGCAACCGCAGTCGTCGTTCACAGATCCTGTACATGCAGGTACTTGTAGACCCTTGGCGACACCTGGTAAAAGATGTAGGAACTATCAGCATGGGGACAATTGTCCTGCTGTTAGATTTACTTTCACTTTTTTACACATCAATTGCCTATTCTCAGTCTTGGAAACAAATCTTCCAAACATCAACAAAACTGCATGATTTTCAAAAGGCTTTCATCAGTTTCAATCATTTTGTCTGAAAAAAGCTCATATTACATGTACCAGTACCAGTATTCAAAATTCTGCTCACAAAAAAATCACATCACACTCACAGTAAGTGCGATATCCACCAAAATCTAACAATAGATGTGAAAGTTAAAACGAAATTGCCTGATTTTCTACAGGGCACTGAATTTGCCAGTGGGCAGAGTATACTTGGAAGAATATTTCTGATGCTCAATTGCATATCACCAATTTGGTCTGTTAAACTGAGAATAGACAATAAAATACAGTAGTTGTAGAGACACCTTTCATTCACCTGGTAGTATTGCAATCAAATGGGACGAGGATACAGTCAGAGTTTCCAATGATGTCGTTCGTTCCTCATCACTTACAATACTGAGGTGGGATAATGGTTTAAAAAGCAAATTTCCAGTAATCGTCATTTTAAACGTTGATGAGACTGTCCACCTGCTGTAATACATTGTAGAATAGATCTGTTCTGAGAGGTTAGAAAGAATAGTAATTGCACAAATATACATGTAGTTTTGTGGCGTTGTTGTTTGGTGTTGTGGAGTTTTTCTGTGTGTGTTGTGCATTTCACTCCATCAATTATTTAAAGGATTATCTGTCAATAAATAGCATGAAGTCCTTGTGGACTTTGCTAAAGTTTGATCTTACTAATAGTTTTTGCATGGGTGTCAAATAATTTCGAATTTCCAAGCAGGCAGGTGTATGAATAATGCACAAGGACAGCCTTGTGCATCTTCTAGAGTGGGTTCAGTTATTATTTCTGGGTAGATAGTATGAATATTCTTGCGAATTTCCTTTCTGGCTTCAAGACAACGCTTTGAATTTTAACAACTCTTCTTGGTTTGCTTGAAACTCATTCATTGCCACCTATGCTGAAAAATGTTAATTTATGATAATCTATGCTCGCATCCTCAAAGGATATGCCTTCTTTTATTTTTCAGACCACCCACAACTCGGCGCTGCTTCTTCGATGTCATGGCAGCACACGTCACATGACCTTAACAGCGGTATTCCGACGTCAACCTCGGGGCAAATCTCAGCCTCGATGGACACGAAGGGGCATAATAAAGAGAATGAAGATGTGGAGGTTATGTCGACAGATTCTTCGAGTAGTTCCTCCAGTGATGAATAAAGCATACTAATGCATGGACGAACTTTGTAAATTTCAAAATTTCTGTTGTGGGAAAGACGGAGCACACAAAGTAATTTTGTAAATGTTGTAAATTTGTTTCCTGTAATAAATGTTTTCATATAAGTTCAGCGTTTTTTTTCAAAAGAATACACCATGGCAATAGGCCTTGGGCCATTTAAATCGATTGAGAAATGGATAAGATTCTCTCCATAACCAGTACCAGTGCAGGAAACTGAATGAAGTGCAAACGTGTCCCGGGATGCGCCCAAACTGTCCCGTATTTATAGACACGTGTAGTTGGTGACACAAGTGATAGATGGCTCTTCAAGCGTGTCCTGCTTTGGACATGTCAAGCGGCAAAAGGTAAACTGAATACAGACTCGATTCAGTTTACCGCTGACCATGTCAAGCAGATTCATTTTGAGAAACGCTCCCCAGAGCGGGAACCACGTAAGAACAGCACATAAGAATTGTCGATTGGGGGTGGTCGGGGTTGGCCGCAAAATTCTATACATCACCTTCCACAGAAATTAAAATACCCCGGTCGTTTCCAAGAAGAGCGGGCGGCGTCTTGGATCTGCGCAAGCGTGTTCAGTGAAAAAAAAGGTTCAGTCTGTGCCTATTACAAAAAAAGTTTGTTTATTCCAATAATGTTACAATCAGGAAAGCGTATCATGACCATGAACAATTCGAGAGTCATCTTTTTTGTGAAAGAGAAGTAAAAATTTTCGGTTTAGGCCCTACGTGTAGGCCAAAACGGGTTTCCCAGTGTGATACAGCGCTTCGCAGTCACGGTCTCAAAGCGCGTTTTATCACGGCGGCCCCAATCTCTCCAGAAACCTTTCTGGGATTCGAAGGAGCATTTAGGAAATTACTTGATTCCTTTCGGACCGGTTGAGAGTGGCGAGTCTCAATTCCTCTCGGTCTATCGAGTCGATGCTATTCCAACCATTTAATTGCGCCACCATTCTGCCCTATCAAGAGAGACTGCAGTATCTGCAAAATTGTCCTTTTGAGAAAAAAGGCTTTAAAGGTTTCCCACTGGTTTGTGACGTTGTCAAGAGAGACTGCAGTATCTACAAAAATCGTTGTTTTGTAGATACTGCTCGAAAGGTTTTCATCTGGTTTGTGGAGTTTTAATGTTACACCTGAATTCAGGGAGGAAAGTAACCTTTTATGTGGGAAGTATAAGAATCATGACCGCTGGAGTGACCTAGGTAATAGAGAGGGCAGCAACAAGGCCTACAAGCTGACTGCTCTGAGACTGTGTCAAGTCAGACTGCAGTAAGTTACAGATACTGCACTCTGTCCTGACATCCCACCCCATATCTGCAGATACTGCATGACTGCACATGGTGTTTTCACGGGTTTGCAAGCTCTGATCATGAGATTTGATATTTCCAATAGGTGGAGCTGATGTAGCCAAGCCCAAAAGTATCTTCATCTCAATTTGGTGAAAAAGTCAGATACTGCAGTCTCTCTTGACAGGGCAGCATTCCAATACCTACATGTATGACGGCAGCAATAATCAAATCAAGCATCTACTGTCAATGAAAACATCAATTCTTTGTGCATCACAATACATGTATTTCATTCTCAAAGCATCTATCTTCTCTATTTTTCAAAAGTACTCTCTAGAATGTCATGTCTTCTAATTTTCAACGTAACAGTACTCTAGAATGTCATGTCTTCTAATTTTCAACGTAACAGTACTCTAGAATGTCATGTCTTCTGATTTTCATCGTAACAGTACTCTAGAATGTCATGTCTTCTGATTTTCAACGTAACAGAGCTCTTAGAATGTCCTGTCTTCTATTTCTCTATCCGCCAGTCCCCTAACGAGGGGTAACGCTGACATACGGAAAAAAGTGGCAGGTGTTGCGCCTGTATCCAGGTTAAAGTGTATGCGGATCAGTTCCTCTCATATCCTATTATTCTCTGCTCTTAATTCTAATCATCTTTTTGAAGACCTCAGAAGATCGGGTTCTTGACTTTATCTCCTATCTTTCCGTCAGTAAATTGAGTGAGGCAAGATATCAGGCGGAGGAAAAAGTGTCCTCTTTAGAACTGTATTTTTGACACATCCGCATCGTTGTCAACCTGTAAAAAGAAAGTCGGTGTCAGAAATTTTGAGACAGTTACAAGAATTACAGGAATTGCTGATTGTTGTACACTGCATGATGAGATGATGAACTGTGATGTAGCGTTTTTATATCCTATGTCTAAATGCTAAAAATATGATACCCAATAACCCTACATGCATACCTGTCTAAATATTTTGATATGTACATAACTTCATCTCATTTTTACATCGTATCTCAGTGTCCACATGCTATATACAGATAGGCCTAAAAATCTTGAAATTCATCTTGCATCGTATCTATCCATCTAAATGCCATATACAGAAAAAAATCTCGAACTTTCTACATGGTATCTGTCTAAATAAATGCAATGTACAGATAAAATGTTGAACATTTTTTTACATCGTAACTGTGTAAAGTGCATGGATACCATGCATAACGGCAATGCAAAATATTGAACTAAATAGGCCTTCATCCATTTTATACTACATGTACCGCCTTTATTTTATACAACCGCTCCACATAAGGCCGGAAACTGGCTGATATTGTTCAATTTTTTTTAAAATTGAAGCAATGCTACTTGCTATACACTACCAAAAAGAACGGTTTGTGAGGGTGCACGGGCCTATCTAATGTCACTACGCGGCCAGGCTACGTCACTAGTCACACAATATTAGGGAGCTTAAGAAATCAAACGATGAACGTTAAGTTTACGACAACGCCGGCTATTTTTCATACTGCGAAATCACCAGATTACCCGGTACATGTATATATTGCATTTTCGGTACAAAACATAATTTTGTCGTAAAGTTAACGTTTGTCGTTTGATTTCTTATACTCCCTAATGTTAACACGGTGCAAGAACGCCATCTGCAATTCTTACCAGCTAGAAGGTCGTGCATCTTGATTAAGGAAAGGGATCGCATTCTAGTGGTGTTGTTGGTGAGAAAAGCGCAGTTTAAACGATTAGCACCAGTGCAAATTAGAAACACACAACTATGACTTCAAAAACACAAAACTACATGTAAAGCATTGGTACATGTAAGACAAGATAAGCTTTAACAGTTAGATGGCATATCAATTAAATATTTTATTGAGATTCTGTATTTGTACATTAGTTCCTAGGATTAATTAGCACTCTAGACATTATCATGCAAGTTGGTGCATTCATGTACATGTGCATGTTGCTAAACAGGACTTTACAACAATAAGGATAACGTCAAAAATGACGTCGGTGTGAAAGGAATGGTTGTCCTAGGAATCTAAGTCCGGTTACAATAGTCTGCTATTGTAAGGTTACAGTGGTATTCAATGGGGTCATTTTTTCTATATATACAGCTATAATTATCCTAATGCGTCGGTATTATCCTGGAACCGGTAATAGATTCCAAGGGACTTATATTCCTGTCACACCGGCCTTAATTGAGAGGTGTCCTGATTACAGAGAGTCCTAGACCAACCGAGGCGACCACTTCGGAACCAAACATTTATGGTACATAATTTGTACAATTCATTCGGTGCGAATACTAAAAAAAACTACTGATATACACTGATACTAGGGCGAGTGTGCATACAGTGCATTTTTCCCACAAAATACATATATAGTGCTGAAGCAGAATACGTGCATATTCCCCCATGCAGTTTTTGTACACAAAAAACAGACACAAGCGTTATTTTAATCAAAACGGACCGCAAAAGGCGAAAACGTGTTACCCAGTAGGCTAAACGGCTGCGTTAATGGCTACGGTACATGTGAGTCGCCAACTAAAAAACTACATGTAAGTGCATCTCAAGTAAAAAGTCACAAGCTGGCTGCTTGGTGCAAACTGGTGTTGCTGTAAGAAGAGGCCCTGAGGCCCGCAATGCTACCCTCTTCCCCCGCTTAAGAATAGCCGACTCTGTCACAACATGACAACACAATGCTTCATAATGACACCTGACATTATGAGGCAGGATGATACTTCTGACTGCCATGGCTCGTTTTGGAACCGAAAAGCCACCAAGGAACCCCAGAGACGAGACTGGACAATGAATACGATTTTTTTCTTTCTGAGAGAGGCTGGATTTGAAATTGGCTTTTTTGTACATGTGTGTGCCTCAGGGCCCATAGTCATAAAACTACTTAAGTCTACGTGTGATACTTATCTTTTGTGTTAGACTTAAGTAGTTTTATGAATACGGGCCCAGATGTACGGTCGGCAGAATGTGTATAGATGGTACACCCAACAGAAAAAGTGACCAAACTGACGACCAGGGCAATATTGGCCCAATATTTAATAAAACCTTGCTATAGCTTAGTTCGTTGCGACTTGTTATGATTGTTTATTCATACTCAAGGTATACACTGGCCTTTACAAACTGGGCACTTTAGCCAGTAACTAAAGCCTAGCAAGGTTTTATAATGGGCCCAGTTCACAGAAAACTGAACCATGGCAGGTCGATATATTGATTAAAACTTATTTGCTCGAGGCCGCCTTTGCTAAGCTTTTGAAGGCAGCTAACGTTTTCAATTTCGTTTTCAGTTTCCTTATCTTCTCGGCAACTTTGGGGTTACACTGGGCAGGGTCTAGGTCTAGCACACTTTTTAAATGATCTTCTACCTTTCTGGCTTTTATGTAGCCCTTCGTGATAGCATCACCAACAAATATCTTCTCATTTCTGCTGGTGTCAAGGTACATGCCCTCATCAGGATCCAAGATACCGTGGGAAACGGCTTCGTTGTATGAAATCTTTCTGTTGCGCCTGCGGTCGATGACGCCGTGGACGGCGTACGTTCTGGTCAGGGTTTCGGGTTCTGGGGCGTCATCTTGGTCTTCGTACTCAACCTCGACCAGGCCGACCTCGACAGCATCGGGAATGGACATCGTCTCGTTACTTTCCTTGTCCAAAAAGGTCTGCTTTGTTAGATTCAAAATACCCCGGCTCTCTGCCTCCTGCACGCTCATCTGGGAATCAGTGTCGGTGTCGGTGACCCTGAGGATTATGTAAGGCCGGCATTCCTTCTTCGTTCTAATAGTTATTATACCATATGAAGTCGTCTTTTCCTTTGTCCTGGAAACGGTCTGCACCTCGAACAAGACTTCCCCATCAGCAACTGCCTGTCCCAGAGGCTTTGTCCGACGGGTCCTGGGGTTGTAAAAGTAGCCCTTTTCCATGTTGATAAGCCCCTTCCTGACGGCAGTTTCGAAGTCCAGTTCTCTTTCCGTCCATGGGTCTATTGCACCTGTGATGACCATTTTTGTCTCCGTTTCGGCCTCGGAGCGAGTCACGCCTTCAGATTCTGCAGTAGTCTACAAAAAGATGAATCATCGAATACAGTAAATGACTGACACACAAATCATGGAATACAGTAAATGACTGACACACAAGTCATCGAATACAGTAAATGACTGACACACGAGTCTTCGGATACAGCAAATGACTGACACACGAGCCATCGAATACAGTTAATGACTGACACACGAGCCATCGAATAAGAAAAACGTACGAACCATCGACCTTATTCACGAAGCTCTCGAAACTTACAGAAATGAATGAGCTATTAGTCCATTTGCAGACAACCTATTGTTCACTATCAGCCTGACAAAGGATTTGAGAGGCATTAACGTTAATATGGGGGCGGGGGGGGGGGGGCTTTGTGAATAAGGTCC
>NMRB01000192.1:258134-316081 GCA_002633025.1 Notospermus geniculatus | reverse complement strand
TTTTTTTGTATGGGATAAATATTTTCATTGGACACATTTTGAAAGAAATTTATACAATTTTTTTCATGAATAAATTTTTTTTCATGAACAAATATTTTTTCATGAATAGATTTTTTTTTCATGAATAAATATTTTTCATGGACAAATAATTTTTTCGTCAACAAATACTTTTTCATCGACAAAATTTTTTTTCATAAACAAATATTTTTTCATGAATAAATATTTTTTTCATGAACAGATATTCTTTTCATGAATGAATATTTTTTCACGAATCAATATTTTTCAGTCATGAATGAATATTTACCATTCATGAATGAATATTTACCATTCATGAATGAATATTTACCATTCATGAATGAATATTTACCATTCATGAATGAATATATTTTTGGAACAAAAATATTGTGTAGTATTGAATATTGCAACGTTTGGCTTGCCATATCCATCAGTACCCTGCGAGTAGTCCAAACAATCTCCAATTTCAAGTATGTAAAATACATATTAAGGATTAAGAAGCGAAAAACGGAATGAGACCACAGTTAGGATGGCATTTATTCCCAATAATAATAAATGACTGGAACTTGATCCTAGTAGAGAAAATGATGCACTGTAGCCCAGACTTAACTGAAGTTTACCCAGAAGCGGAATGTGGTAATGTGGCTCTAGTGAGACTTGACAAAAACAGTATTGACGCACTGCAGGAAGCGGCGAATCTACCCATACTCTGTAGGCCCATGTACGTGTTTTTAAACATGATATCGGCACTCACTTGGGACACATTTGAACCCATTTCACATTTATTTCTTTCAAAAGATGTCGAGATTTGTTTGCTTAATAGTGATCATGTTACGAATTGCTCACATCGTTCAAAACTCTCAGCGTTAGTAAAAAGAAAATACGTTAGTGTCCTCTTTTCGCAGTGGTGTTGGTTTACACTATAAGAGGTTTCCAAGAGCGATTCCCTGTCCCGGACGTGATATTTTTTCCCTAAATCGTCAGACTCGAATATGTCCCCAAAATGGAAAAGATGAAAAATAAAGCTCAGAAAAACTGGGGGCGAGATTGGGATCGTGATGTGTTCAGCAGGCTGTCGCTGAACAACTAAGCCGAAAACTCCTTAATACAGGCCAACAAGTATGAATTTAGCTGTTGGCATAGAGGGTATTACATGTAGATACATAATTTCTAGGTCAAAACATTCTAGCTGTGTTTATGAGATATTGGCCATTTTCCAAGATGGCCGCCTGACGGCCATATTTGAATTCCGATTGGTGGAAATTTGCTGTATACATAGAGGGAACCAAAGCTAAGTGTCGTACGGTAGCGAGGAAAGATGGAATCATTGTCTTGGGGACCTTATATGGTGCGTCGATCATCTCCGATAAAGTGGACAGGAAAAAAGAAGAAAGCTGGTAAACACAAACTTATGGCGAATTCTCTTCGCACGACGGTATTTGAAACCCGATACGGATTTCAACCAACACATTTCTTTGCTTGTTTGATAAGCCGTCGAGGAACTGACAATCCCGGCTGACAATGCACTAGTAGTGACCCAGATTCCAACATAGGCGAACGGGGATAGATCCTTCAGAAAGACCCAGACACTTCAGTCACTGCTTCAACGTTGTGAAGTTGTGATACTTGGTTGTTCTTTTATGAAAAGTTTGAACTCAAAAACCTTGCAAAAGTCTCACGCACAGATTACTCCAATTTCAAAAGTTCTGCCTAAATTTGCGTGATCTGATATCATTCTTCATCTTCACCACATTTCACACCAGAGAAAAGAACAGGTTCACACCATGACGTTCACACTTAAAATTTTATGCAGGTGGTTAAAACTTGAAAGTCCTCTACTCAAAGTGAACTGCATGAACAAAACCAGCACAGCGCCGCTGCATGGTGGTCTACAGGAAGTGCAAACACCCTTCAAGTACTTGCAGAATCTGATAGACTACCGGCTGCTTTGGCGGCGCCACTGTATTCAACCTCTGGATTTCAGTGAAGACACAGCGGGAGATCCAAGTGACAGTGTCTAAAAAGACTAACAGTTTCTTTCGGGGACCAAGTTTGAGGTTGTATCGTTCCTCAATGATGTTGAAAATCCCAGCAGCTATGTCCCAATGTCGATATTATTACATGTAGTAAGATGTAATTTCTTCGTAAACCAATGACTCTAAATACATGTATATTACTAATTTTGTACCATTGTGGGATGGTACTCGTACCATAGTGGGATGTTCTTTCCTTTTGCAAACCAATTACATGTACTAATTTCGTACCATAGCGGGATGGTTCTCGGACCATAGTGGGATGTTCTTTCCTTTTGCAAATCAATGTGACTTCGGTGTCTATAGAATTCTTAGTTCTTTGAGAAACATATCAAAGCAAGACGCGTGCATAGTACATGTACGTCCCGGTACTTGCTTTATTGTGAGGCAGACAGTCAGAAAAATACGTGTATGCAGAAAATTCATTTTAACAACAATCAAATAAGTGCCTGGGGAAAAGATCGTGGAAAGATCACCATCATTATGTATTGCCGATTTTATTCATTGTTGAGCGTGGGTTACACGTTTATACTACTACTAATTTATTTTTATTTATTTTTATTTTTTATGAGCTGTCGATATCACAGGAGATGGTATGGTATGTTGATCTGAGGCCAACCTGATTTTCAATCCGATTCTAAAGATCGGTCTGTGTACAATGGCAACATTTTTACCCCATTCTAGTTTCAGCACCATGTTGGACAAATGTTTTCCAACTTTTTTAAAAATTTCAAATACATTTTCAAAAACAAAAATTTGCCAAAGAAAACATACAGAGATGTCGAACTTCTTTTGGGCTTCTTCCAGGCCCCCCCCCCCGCCGGGGAGAAACAAATGTTGTCAATTTTAAATGTTGTTAAAACGTGGCTATTCTGTTGGACTTGGTACAGGGTCGTGTTGCTCAGGTACATGTATGTTGCTCAAAAATGTTGCCAATGCATACGCAGCTTTATGCATATACATGTATTTTGCCATTATATAAAATGATTTGGACGCAAGTTCACCAGTCGAATTCATCATTACCAAACTACCGAATATCTGCGATCAGTTTGGAAATTGCGGGAAGACAAATTAGGCAGACTATAAACTGAGGTCAGAAAAACCATTGACATATCAAGTAATCAAACGCTTATTACAAAACACATCGATGGAAAAACAATGTCACTTATTTTCCATATTGTAATTTGGTGTACATGTGTTCTGTAGTTGTGGAATTCTCATATATGTAGGTTTAGGATCGATGTGTTTTTTAAGATGATAGGCCTACTTCCAGTGTTACCAATCGAATAGGGGTGGGCTGGGGGATAGCACGATAGAGATCCGAAAACGAGAACGAGATGATTCCTTTTTTGCCAAATACGTCATCTAAAGCTGTGTTGTAACGAGTGCGAGACGAGGTGATTCCTTCCTTGCCGAATACGTCATCTAAAGCTGTTGTGTTGTAACGAGTACGAATGAGGTAATTCCTCCCTTGCCGACTACGTCATCAAAGCTGCTGTGTTGTAACGAGAACGAGGTGAGGTGATTCCTTCATTGCCGACTACGTCATCAAAAGCGTTGTGTTTTAACGAGAACGAGAGAGGTGGTTGCTTTTTTGCCGACTACGTCATCAAAAGCTGTTGTTTGTAACTTCCTCTGAGGAACGTCACGGGAGCGACGAAATCATCATTTTCTCAACCCACTAACGAGAGAAACACCGCCTTCAATTCGTTTTTGTGGTCAATTTCATTCAGAGTGCTGTCAAAGGCAAGCATGTATGATTTAGCCTGCAATGCCTGTGTGGCATGCGCGGGGGTTGGAAAAGAATCATGTTTGCAGAGTACACCAGGATCAGATGATCTCAATTGACCTTCATGTAGATATAACTGATTAATGAAATAAAACAGTCATATATATACAGGAAATACTCCACAGGTTGGAGACTTCCGGTATTCTCTGCGTTATCTTTCCTGGTAATAAGTCGGCATGAAATCAAAATACAGTATCTGCCTCTCATGTTTATTGGTCCACACCATAGGCCTTCCATTCGGAATGGCCGTATGGCCAATTGCATTGTACTGTATTTGGACTTTTTATCAGGGCCGAAGCCAAAGCACTATTGGCCCAGGTAAGTATGGGGAGGCCGTCTCAAACTACGTGTTCTTCACTAACTTTGATGGGATCTTTAACTTGCCCTTGCAAAGGTACAGCGTACAGGGCACCCTGACATTTTAACACTTGTTGATTTGGCCGCTCGGTTACAAAATTCCAAATCACAAATCAAGTGCATACCTCTTTCACTGTGAAGTGAATGTATACAATTATTTTGATTTGATTTTCATCTCAACTTTACCGAGGTTCAATAAATTGATCAACACTTTCACAAGCATTCTTGTAGGCCCAGTTCTTATGTTAAGTTACGTTCTAAACACCGTAGGCTACGGGCCGATATACTTTGTCATAATGCTTAGTTATACATGTACATATACTCTGATTCTGCCTTTCTACGATCAATTTGGGGTCTATAATATAAATGTGAGTGAGGAATACATGTATCTAACGAACGATCAGCTGAAATGGACAGATATAAACCAGGGACCATATTCACAAAGCCCCCCCCCCCCATAACTTTAAGGACACGCAAATCCTTTGTCAGGCTGCTAACGTACAACAGATTGCCCACAAATGGACAATAGTTTACACACTCCCGTAAGTTACGAGAGCTTCGTGAATAAGGTCCCCAGGTCTTACTGTCCCTGCACCAGGTTGCTCGTTCTGACGTTAACATACATCGCCCATATTTGGGCATGCATGAGTCACGTGGTGTGGTGACGTCCAAACCCACGACTACCAATCAACGACAATCGTTGTGGACAAGAAGCACGAATGTAATTTGTAATGTGACCTTGTGAAGGTCATTCTTGATGCTCAGATGACCCTATTTCGAGGTCACAATCTATAAAATTCCCTCATGAAATTCATCTACTTCTGTTCAGATCTGGAGTACTAATCAAAAGTACCTATGTCAAGACCACGTTCTCACACCAATTATGAGAACTCAAAACCGGGTTAATCAATGACCATTTGTGAGTTGTTAGTAATTGCTTGTAGCTAAATAATCTCTATTACCACCGACAAAAAGGTCATCATTAATCACGAACCTATCAGACGTTTCTTTGGTTTGCAGGGGAATAACAATGTACTGTGGAGTATCTGATATAGACATTTGTGGGCAAAGAAAAAAAATCTTACTAATAGTACAAAGTTAGTCGACTATCTCCGCAAAACATTGGTTTTCAAGAAAATTCCACATACTACTGTAGTACAAGGGAATATCATCATACTACAGTACTTATTATAACTGTATCTCATGCTACACATTGGTTTGCAAGGAAATAACACCTTGCTATGCATTTTAGTACAAAGTAATTTGCAGTAGTTTGCAAGGAAATAACACCTTGCTATACATTGTACATGTAGTACAAATTGATTGGAGTAGTTGGCAAGGGAAATTAACATCTTACTAGTAAAAAGTTAGTACATGTAATGCATCTCAGCTGGACGCTGGTTTGCAGGAATAACACCTCACTGAGACATTCTTACTAATACTTCAAGAAGCACTACCAAATCCAGATATTGGTTTGCCAAAAAATGATATCTTACATGTACTTTTACAGTACAAGTAGTCCTAGATCTTACGCCAAATATTGGTTTGCAAGGAGAAAATATCTTGCTTTTATAGAACAAGTAGTCCTATACTCCCTCTAGAAATTGGCAACATTTTAGTGACAAACAGGACATAAAAACTAGGAATTCAAAAGCTTTTGAAGTAGAAACTAGCTGAGAACTTCAGCAACATTAAAGTACAAACTACTGGGAGTAAAATACTTAGTATGTAAATAATTACTGTACATGGAAATTAGTGTTTTTCATGTTATATCAACTGATCAACTTTTAAAGTAGGCCTACAAAGTAAATTTCAATTTTTTTCTAGTCACACATTCTCCTACACATTATATATCAACTGATCACTCATGCATGACATTTACATCAAAGGCATATTTAGGTCACACCTGGGTAGGTACAAGAATAGCCAAACTTCTTTGGGATAATAGGTTTTGTTCCCTGGCGTGCCAGTTGCATGGGACAATTTGTTGACATCCGCTGAGAGATCAAATAATATTTCTCTTCGATCACGTTATAAACTAATAAAACATAGTTATGAATATATACTCTCATGTGGAAGCATGTGAAGTCATTGTTGGAGATATTTTTCGTTATTTTTTATATTGTAATGGACATCAATCAACTCTTGTTAGCGAGTGTCTTTTTTATTTGATGTAATTGCTTCTGAATAAGACAAAATTCATGTGCATCTTCACCATATAAAGTAGGCCTATCTAGCCAGCCGCCCATGTTTTTTTGCATCTGGCATGTAATGTACATGTAGTTAGTATTCTTTCGTCCGATGTAGATTTATAATTTTACCAAGTGAACAGATTTTAAATATTTTTGTTGTAGACCTACCCAAATTCGAACAGTCAAGCCTCTGTCCAGACACGCCCAAGTTTGCACGCATATCTTATACGTTCAATTTGAAGTAAAAGAAAAATCAAAATCTAGCGAAACTTCGAGAAATGTATTTGCCTACGTCAAGTATCGGGTGATTCAAAAAAAACGTTCCGAACTCTAAGGGTTAATAGATTTCTTTAAAATTAACGTATGACATTGGCACTTGGTAGGGACCAAGAAACATGCAATCTGATGTAATTTGCCAAGTCTCATTCATGTAGCTAGCAAACTTCCTAAATTATGAAATTTATTAACCCTTAAAGTTCGGAACGTTTTTTTGAATCACCCGATATACCTGCTGGCCATTTTGAGTCAATCTGAATGTTACAGTTATGATTCTGCAAATACTCATTCATTTCATTCATTTGGTTCAAGACGATTTACATGCATGCAGGCATTGGCAAACGTCCTTTGGAAAGGACAAGAGAAGTTCGTCCTTTTGTTACCAATGAGTTGAATATTTTGATAACGATCATTATCGACAAAGAATATTGGTTCGAGGTTCTTTGGATAAGTATAGGGATATAGGCTACCTGTACTCTTATGTACACGAGGCTACCCGTTCCCAGGCATGCCAGGGCGTCCGGTTGGCCATTCACCTGAACGGGGTCATGAGATTATATCAAGTCCGTTCTATTGCTGATATTGAAATTGTCCTCGAGGTTTTTCAAAACAGGCGCATTAACATACTGACCGGGCCTAAAAATACAATGAAATAAGCAAGAATAACCTGTAATTTTAGTGTAATGAAGTTGCCAATGCACTATGTTGGCAAACTGGTACGAGTTTAACAATCCGTAGTCCAGTTTGGTGTGTGGGAATGGTGGCATCGAAATATCAAGAAAAGGACGTTCATACATGTCATAGGGCGGCCATAAACCACAACAGGTGGTCAGATTGTTGGGACCAGTTAATAACCACCCTGCTGGCCAATGGCGTGCCTGGACAGGGCCTTCGGTACCTGTCACTATAAACATATCATGACGGTGATAATACATGTAACAAACACAAATAGGGGCCCAGGGCCGATGTTCCCGAAGCCGTCGTTAGGTTAACGATGTCGTTAAAACTGGGAAAATGCATAGCGTAACGACATCGTTAACCTTACGACGGCTTCGGGAACATGGGTCCAGAATCTGTGAAGACCCCAATTCAACCATCATAACGAGGATAGGACATGTAGGATCTTTAATTCAGGAAAAGGGGGCAAGTTTTTTGCCAGGCCTGTTGGTTTTTTGCCGACCAATGGAAAAATGCGTTGTTCATTCACCGGTTTACATTGTTATTGGTCAAACGACGGTAGATTTGGATGAAATATTTACCAAGACTTAGATAGAGGTGCATGTTCGCTTGCTCAACAGAAACAAGTTTTCACCGATCTCATCTGACGTAAAATACTTGGAAATTTGTGAAAAGTGGTATTCAGACTGTTTTCAGGTCTGTATGTAGGCACTACATATTATACAGGTCTAGTAAAGCAGGTTTTGACAGATATGGGTAACGTATTGGGGCCAATTCAACAAAGCGTTTATTGAAATTTCTCGACTTTCGCCGCGGATTAACAAAAACTAGCCGAATCCGACCTACATGACGATAAATGACTAATACGTATGTGAATGATTTATCCCTGAAATTATCGAAAAAAAGGCGCGTCGACTTATGGATAATTATCAATAGTGTGACACAAAATTCAACATGTCGCCGCTTGGTAACAAGAACTTGTCGGGTGATGAGCCGTGTTCATGGTACTTTGCTGTGGGACATTTTGTCTCATGACTACCATTCCGTATACACCAGCCTTCTTAACTCTGCGATCATGAGGACGATAGCACAATCAAAGGACACCATTAAATGCAGTTCTAAGTTTAGCCTAGCTAACATCGTCTACAACCTAATCTCATGCTGAGAGACCAATAGTAGTTGTCACTACAAAGGCCTACCAGGCTAGACGAAGGCCTATATTCTTCTTTTTTACACTCTGCCAATGGCAGTTAAAAAGCAACCTTACATGATCGTAAGTACATGTATTTGTATTTGATTTTTCTACCAGGGCCGAAGCCAAAGCAATGGTCTCTGGTAAGTATGGACAACAAGAGGCCATCTCAAGCTACTCAAGCAACGTCAAGTGATGGTGACGAAGAAATGGTGAGGAAAAGAGGCCATCTCAAGCTATTCAAGCAACGTCAAGTGATGATGCCGAAGAGAGGCCACCTCAAACTACTCAAGCAACGTCAAGTGATGGTGAAGAAAAGAGGCCATCTCAAACTACATGTAATCAAGCAACGTCAAGTGACGGTGACGAAGTGATGGTGAAGAAAAGAGGCCATCTCAAGCTACTCAAGCAACGTCAAGTGCCTCTTTGGAGTCCTTTTCTGACGGACTTCTAGGCCCGATGACAGCTAAAAATAACTCGATTCAACAATCAAATGCCACTGACACATCACATCGCAGCTCCGAGGGTGCGAAAATAGGCCTGGGCCTATAGCAAGCATGACAAGCAAAACTTTCGAAAAATTCACTTACCTTTAGAAAATGTCAAAATGAAATCGACTTGATCGAGTAGGAAATTAACGGCGATGGACGGACAGCAGAATTTTATATGATCGTCTTTGGAATCCCTGGAAGGAAACCGGGGGTGTTCGGCGGGGGTTGCGGGAAACGATCTGAGATATCAGGAGGTGTTGTCGATGATCATTCAGAACGCCCGTTCAAACGAATGGCCTACTTAGCGTTAAAGGGGCTGGTGGTATTCCCGCGATAATTACTTGCTTTTACGTTGGCGTACATTGCTGCGATTGTATGACAAAACCACGCGAGACAAAAACCGCCGACTCAGCCATTCAATGCACCTCTGTTGACGTACATGTACGATGATAAAACGTATCTTTTTTCCAAGTAGTATGTTAGAACTCTGTGGAATCTAACCTTTTTCTCCTGCAATGATTGTACAGCAGGCCTTTAATAGGCCCGAACGAACTGGAGCATTTGGTTTTAATAGCAAGCAAACTTTTGTAGTAATGTAAGTACCATTCATGCATTGATATTAAACTCTGTTTATCGATGTGCACCGACGATATGAGTGTTGTACTCTTTACAACTAATTATTATTCTAACCACAAAGTGGACAAAAACTACGATCATTCTCGTTCCTGGGTTGCACTGATGCGATACAATGGACGTCAGACCGAGGCATGATCTGTTTAAAAACCTGGTATAGTCTTTTTACATGGGTCGTCGCAGCAGCCAAAATCTACGATAATGCTCGTACTGATGCGATAGAATGGACGTCAGACCGTGGTAAGATATGTTTAAGTGGCAGTATTTTACTTGGGTCGTTGGAGCAGCCAAAAGCTTCAGGGCCGACCGCACAGAAAATCCGAGCTTCCGGTGCCAATCGGCGGTTCAGTTAATGGGAAAATACGTTACAACTAACTGCCGATAGGCGCCGGCAGCGCTTATCGGACTTTCTGTGCGGTCGGCCCAGGACGTATTAAATCTTACATTCTTATTGGACAATTTCTGTCGGTCGAAAATATTTTAAGGATTTTAAGAGTAGGCCTACGTATTCCTATCGTATGACGATGGACTAAGAATTGGTCTAAAATTCCTTCTTGATACACGTGCAATGACCGTTTCATCAAATTGGCTTCGGACACTTTCTCCACATGCCAGATTCTCTCTCTCTCTCTTTTTTAACCCTTTTTTGACGCCCAGTGACCTAATAATAGGTCAGACACTTTCCATTTCGGTGTCTGAAGGCCGACCCTAGACTCTATCACTACAAATAATTTTCAAATCACAAGCTACCATATAATACATGTAATTATATCGCAATCATGGATGAAATAGTGTGCCATTTTGCTTGCCTGGAGATGACGCGGAAGGACGACTTCGACGGAAGATGACGATGGCAGAAAAGTCGACGACGGACGACGGAAGATGACAGACACGTCGGGAGATGACAAAAAGCGATGACGATGGAAGACGACGGCGTAGGACGACGATGGAAAACGACGATAACGGAAGGCGCGAAAAAGGACGACGATGAAAATGGAAGGCGATGACTTCGACGACGGGAGACGACGACGATGAAAATAGATGGCGATGACGAAGGGGGACGACGAAGGACAAGAATGAGGAAAGCGACGACGGAAGACGGTAAGTGAAGACGATGCAGACGGAAGATTACGACGACGGAAGACGATGACGAGGAGCGCGAACTTCGCCGGACAAAATGACGACGCCGAAGACGATGACGATGAAGACGACGACGACGGAAGATGACCGATGATGGATAACGACGACGACGCAGACTGAAGCTCCATTATGGTAGAGCTTGCCAAAAAACACAATAGAAGTTTCGGTAAACCCCACCAAAGAAGCAACAGACTGAGACGATACATACATGATATGTAATTCATGCATCGTCTAAATTAAGCGAAAATATGTGTGATACATATTTTTTGGTATCAGTGAGGAGCATGCATTTATAAAGTGGGACTTTATTTACCATCGATGACTGCATGTGACGTCTTCTGCACTTGCTGCCTGTCGGAAAAAATGGAACAAAATTAATAGAAGGTCACGTCACTATCAACACACATAAAAACATGATTGATAAGGAAAGATTTCATTATATCGTTAACATTCTAAACAAGCCCGTCACTTTTGATTATTCTTTCCAATAGCATCTGTTGTGACGTAGAGAATGGGGTAACGTAGAAATGTCTGACGAATGCTTCCGCAGAGAGCCTACATGTATATGGGGAATACAGGTTTCCGTGGTATCTCTCTATCAAACTGGTTCCCAGAATGCATTTCGCTCCACAATATGGCGGTCGCTAATAATGCCTCTGGAAACAAACGCCCTCTTCACTTCTGCAAGGTTCTTGCAAAACCACTTTTCAGATTAAAATATTAGCGTCAAACGCATCCAATGACTTTGATAATCGTTATTATTTCATTCTATAGCCACAAACTGGGATAATATGGAGGAAAACATTAATTTGATGTTAGGAATTTTGCGCACTACTTTGCGCAGTTTCGAGCAAATGCCGTGAGCCGTCTCGGCGCTCGACCAATCAGAGGCCAGATACTCGGCACATGATCTCCGTGTTTGTAAACATTGACACGTGCTACTGTTTTGACAGCGTGGATCCGATTTTGGAGAGATGTGTGAAAAGATACGATGAACAGTTGATTTTAAGACCAAAACAGCTTGAATGTTTGAACTTTCTGGCCAAAGAAAATAAGGATTGTTGAGAGGCATCCAAAACACTTGTAATTCAGCGTTTTCACTGGAGTTTCCAGTGCTGGCAGCCCAATCGTGGGTGCCGCGGAGGATATGGAAATAGTTCGGCCGTATGTTGGCAGAGTCAGTATAGCGTAACGTAGTGGAGCACTGACCTCTGCGAAGGAGTGTGTCTCTCTATGTCACGCATGATTGCATCCTGGAACTCCACGTGATTGGCTACGTCGGAAGACTACATGTACGCCACTACGAGCGTAGTCGGAGGGCGGAGCGATGTCACAACCCTCGGTAGTCAAGATGGCATGACTGAGGCTTGGTTCATACTTCTTCCGGTTCTGCCATCGTACAAACAAAAATGTTAAAGGAGAGTGAACAACAGAGTTTTCCGTTCGATCTGCTCACTCGGATAGAGTATAAACCAGGCATAAATCTTGGTTTATAGTTAAACAATTCGGTCGACGTGAGACCAAGAATAGTGTAAACGGCGGTCAGGTGAAACAGGATAGAGTATGAACTCGGCCCTTGTGTAAATGGAGCCGCCAACCCGTTTTTGGGGATGTAGATGAGGTGATACGGGTAAACGCAGGTTTGTGCAAACTTGAGGAACCGAAACGCCAACTACACGTAAGGTTCAGCTAGCACATGCTACTACGAAAGAATTGTGCAACATCTACCGCCAGTTACAGGAACTACTACAACGCGAAAAGGACGTTTGTTTATCAAACTTAGGACAGAGGGCGCAGGATGTAAGGCAGCGAATGAAAGCCTTTTGTCAACTTCGTGAGAAAGCAGATCTCGGTGACGAATTTCCCTATTGTTTGACTGTCCAAATTTTACTATTGAAGGAAGAAAGTTTCTTAGCTTACATGTAAAATTAATTATTTTTGCACCATCCCAAAGTGAATACATGTAGGTACAAACTACCCTCCTTTCCAGATATCGACGGCGCGGAGGTTTGGGCCGATTTCTCTACAACGGCAAAATTTCGGCATTTTTCTTACGTCTTCTAATTCATTTCCCACAAAACTGGCTTTGGTTTGAGAACTGCTAGGTTCAACAACCCCCACTTACGTTAGAGCCGCGTATCATTACCAAAGAATACTGAATTGGATCATTTTCATCAGCAGCTCAACAGCTGCAAACTGCATCACACTACGGAATCCGAAAACTGTTTTTCTAGTACGATGTACAAATTCCTCTCCAGTCGATGTCCTTACGATTAGCGTGAAACAATTCCTCTAGGCGTCTCTAGTTACAGAACTATTGCCAACATTAACCACGGCGTTCGTCTCAATGTTTTCATTCGACGATCAGAACATCGCTGGGCTGTTTTTATTTTGATGAGATCAGGAATGCCATAGTTAGTTTACGCTGATGGTGATTGCAATTTTGATATTGTCCTGTGTCGAGAATGCTGAAGATATGTAATTTGTAAGTGTGGTCATGTACACTGCACTGTGTGTACATTTTATACTCCAGACTCCTTATGCGAGGTCAGTTCATTACCTTCAGGCACAATGCCCCCAATCAGTTAAAGTTGACAGGAAGATACAACTGTTACACGAAGTCGATTCGACCCGGATCGAAGCCAGTTCACTTGCTTTTTGTACCCTTCCCTTGTTTTCATGGTACAAATAGTAAATGAACTGGTCCCGAACCTGATCGCGAACCGACGAAAACCCTGTCACAGAGGAACATGTATTCATTGGAAATCCCTCATCCACAGCTTCCAATGAATAACTAGGCCTAATTATTCTCCTTCAACAGGAGGACGAAGCAGTTTTATATTCTCCTTCCATAGCAGTATGGGAGGTAGTTTTATGTTCTCCTTCCACAGGAGTAGGAAGCAGTTTTATATTCTCCTTCCACAGGAGTAGGAAGCATTTTTATATTCTCCTTCCACAGGAGCAGGAAGCATTTTTATATTCTCCTTCCACAGGTCGAGTAGGAAGCATTTTTATATTCTCCTTCCACAGGAGCAGGAAGCATTTTTATATTCCCCTTCCAAAGGAGTAGGAAGCATTTTTATATTCTCCTTAATTCCACAGGAGCAGGAAGCATTTTTATATTCGCCTTCCACAGGAGTAGGAAGCATTTTATTCTCCTTCCATTGGAGTGGGAGGCAGTTTTATAATCTCCTTTCCACAGGAGTGGAAGGCAGTTCTATATTTTCCTTCCACAGGAGTAAGGAGCAGTTTTCATTTGCCAGTTGAGAATTTTTAAATACTTTTATTTTTAACAAATTTGGCCTTGGCAGTCATAATACTATGACGAGGGGATATCTGGCCACACACCTTGACGAGTAACGCACCCCCTGTTGTCGAGGTCAGCAATTAGCAGCATAGAGCTGCTGATATCACCGGGGTCGCGTGAATACTTCGTCTTGTATTTCATATTCTCTTTAATAAGAATACGTCCATTAAAATACCACGCTGAAAGAAATAATCAATGACATTCTATTGAGGAGAGCTAAGACTAGTGATTACAAGGAAAAAACAGCTCACGAACGGGAAAATTCTGCAACCGTAACTCTAATATTTTAATCATAACCCCCCAGGTTTTCGCGATAGACGGGTCCGACATGTCCGAGAGTAGAATCGTGTGTCCAATGCTCATCAAATTTGGATGGCAGGGTTGCTGTTATTGCCCTGCGTGGAGAACTCTTTCACTTATCATAAGGACGTAGTCAAACCTAATACATTTCAAATTAAAAACTAAATAAAAGTAAAAAAAAAATTGCCTAAATCCCAATGGAAAGGAAACTAAACTAAAAAGTAAAATATACAGTTTTGAAATTAAAATTTGGGACATTAAAATATACATAATGAGAATTTCGCCTAAGTTACTATTTTTCAAATATTTTATCTCCACACTTTTTATTTCAATTATTTCAGTTTTGAAATTAATAGTTTTAAATGTGTTTTGAATGATAGTGTGAATTAAATAGTTATATGAATGTACATACATGTAGTTTTATTTAAATATGTTACATGTACTTTTCGTCAGAACGTTTTGGAGTACAATGTAAGTTGATGTTTATAATAAGGTTTTAGTATTATTCTCATGCTTACATTAATTACGTTTTTCATTGTCGACAATTTTATAAACTATTTCCCACGGCAAAAAAGAATGTCTTATTTCTTCTGGTCAACGTCTCAGAACACTTTACAGATGATTTTATCCCTGGCCCTTATGCCCGTTATTCCAGTAAGAAGGAAACATGAGATGTGGTTGGGTATGGACAATACAGCATATCGCCCATACCATCGTACATTTGTTTGTAGACATGTTGGTGGCATACCCCCCGCCTTACTGAAACGTGTACGTTCGTGTCACTTGGCACAACATGTGGTTAGTTCGACTGTTTGTAACCCCTTATAGGTTTCACAGCCATTGTGGAGCTGTTGGCCCGTGGCTGCCGATGGAAACCGGACACTAATCGCACGGCCGTCCAATCTACGGACCTTAAATTGTCCTGCACACAACCGGAGTCAGCGGTGCATTCCTCCCCCTGTAATTTCCAGCAAGTTAGTCCCCATGCCATTCCTCTGGGCCAGCGATGCTGGCATTAAGCAAACATTTTCTTTAAGGGGGTAATTCGTAAAATTGCTGTTAAAATGTCGAAATTAAAGGCTAAGCACTCTTAACGGGCTTTGGATCAATTACACACGCCGAGTGCCTTCGGGCCGCGGTGTGAACTCAGATGCTAGCGATCTCGTTCGACCTCAGCCACAACAGTTTCTAATCTCTGACCCTATTACAAAGTTTCCCATTCATGTTTTCTCGCTGTTGGACCACTTTTTTGACATATGTTTGGGTTGAAGGGAAAAGGGTAGGAAGGGACCCCAGCAGTGTTTTTCCGCACAAGAGGCCGTTAACAGCTCACGGGGGCTTCCGTAAGCAGCTGCTCGATAAGTGGCAGAAGGTTACTGGGGAGGGTATCCGGAGAAAAAAAAATGTTGTGCGTTCTTCATTAGCTCAGAAGATGCCTCTTCCTCTCAAGAAAATTTTCCTTATTATCTGAGGCAAAAAGAAGACGAGCTTTCATTATTTAATGAATAAACTCAGTAAGAAGATAGGTGTGTGTGAAAAAAACAAAACCAAAGCAAAAAAACGTGATACGAAAAGGATTTATCTCCCATGGCTGATCATAATATGGCTGATAAGGTTTTTTTTCGCTAAAAAGATGCAAATTATTGAATAAGATTTATATTTCGAATGTAAAAGTACCTGTCTGTCTGTTTGAAGGAAAACGAGAATGTTTTTCCTCAGAAAAATAGAATAATTATATATTTTAGTGATTAACTACGATTAACTACTAATGTTACTAACTAATTTGACTATGAAGTTACTTTCATGACTTTTTCACATAGTTTTATTAAAAATCTCAATTTCCCAAAAGGAATGAATAAGGCTACACCTTTTTTGCATCGGTCACATTTCAATCGATTTTACGAAAAATAATTCTGAAAAGGCTACAAAATTATAATCACAATAATTTTCGCCATCTGCTTCAGAAATAAAAAGACCGAAAATTTCAGACCAAGTTCTTTGATTTTTTTCAATAAAAGATATTCTACGTTTCGCCTCTTATTATAAGTTTATTTTTTCAAAGAAACTATTCGGACGAAATAAACTTAAAAATCCTGAGGCCACTGAGTTTTTAAATCCATCTGCATTTAACGAATTTGGTTCAAAGCAACAAAACAGATTCTGAAATAAACACATTTTAACGAAATTGGCCCGTGCTCGGTGCGATATGTTCAGTTCGATAGCTTCAATTTAATCTAAGCCAATTATCCTACAAAATGAACAAAGGAAAATAGAAAAAAAGGAAAAAGTTTTTTTTGGCTACGCACAATCTGCAATTACTTACTAATCATTATTCGCGAACAAAGTGTCGGATGAAAATTTACTTTTTTTTCTTCTCAAAGTGAGGAAACACGCCGCTGTATCTTTCTGTTTATAAGGGACCGTCTCAAAAATACCTTGAAACCAAAGAAGTGCACTAGTAATTTTTTCGCTAGGGGAGGGGGTGGCTAACTTCATGGCCACCATTGGCTCCATGGAATTTCTAAAAAAATAAAATTATACCTTTCTTCAAAATAGAGAAATAATGAAAAAAACTACACTCAATATGCTATGGGGTCAGTCAAATTAAAACTGTGTTTTTAATCAACAAGTTGTTTAGTCCCTTTCTTCTTACCCAACATCTTTAATAGACTTGTACAATAATACCACCCGTGAGTGAAGCCAATTAGATGGCGAAATTTCACTTCTGATGGGGGGGGGGTCAAGACAGAAGTGAAAAAAATTACACTTCTTTGGCTTCGAGTTATTTTTGAGACGGTCCCTAAAATCATTCGTGTTCCCTCGCCATGTGATAAATCTTTTTTTGGAGCAAAAAAGCTTCGCCAAACTGGCACTGGTTTTATTTGGGTAGGGTACTATTATCATATCACACGGGTGGCTTGTCGGCTGTTTTGCGCGCGTTCCTCGCCCCCTGTCCGCAAGGCTCGCGGCACGGCTGTGGTCCATTACCTCTGAATGTCCCTCCTATCAAATTGAGCGAACTCGTATTGTGTTTTCAAGCCTATTCTAGCAATGTTGGCTAGCGTTTGAGATGGCGGCACTGGGCCGTTCCATATGGCACCGAACGTTCATAAGACAGGCTACGGACAGCAAGAAAGGAGAGACCAAGGCGAGTTTATAAAAACCCCAGGCTCTAATGTTTGTATGTTTATCGTGGGCGTTCCGTCAGCTAGACCGGTCATTATTTTATAGCCAACCCGGGAAAAAATGAGGCCATGAAAGGCTAGGTCAAGGGATTGAAGCGGTAATGACCAGGTTTATTTTGGGACCGTTTTGATGTTTTGGCTTTGTGACCAAGCTCGACCCGTTCTTGCAAGAACATCTATTAATGACATCGACACTCTTGAATTGTATCTAATTAATGATGTCATTATATGACGTCATTAATTTGGTCCAAGGACTGTTGTGTATTAATCATGAAAATCTATCAAAGTAGACATTCGAGCTTTGTGTGAGTCTTTTCTCGTCTGCTTACAAAGTTTACATGTGGATGTGCGTTTCTAAAGTGACACGTCGTCTGCCGTGTGCCTCCGAAAAAAATCTCTGGTTTTAAAGATAATGTTAGCAAATGCTTTTCCTTAAGATTTGCACAGCAAGGTCCAATGTAAATGTACTACAAACTTGAAGGAAAAGCAATTGCTAGCTTTTATGAATATCAGCCAATATATCACGGGTATTTTCGCGGGCCATGAAAATCATTGTTTATTTACATTTTGTTCGTTTGTGTCCAGTCTTTCTTTGTCTTATGAGTAACTTGTTGGTGGCATGCCCCTCTAGAAATTCTTTTGATAGGTACCGAAAGTATGCAATATGGTGGGTTGGCATGTCCCAAAAGTCCAAAATAACATAATGTAAACATCCATGTTTACAAACATTGAATGTAAGTCATGATACATTGGGCCGTATTCAAAAAGGGTGTCAAAAAGGGTCGTCAAATGTATGGTGGAAGTGTGTGCATTTAGTGAATCGCGTGATGATCACCCTTTTTGAATACGGCCCATTATCTTTAAGCCCTCTGTCTAATGACAGACGAGGTTATTCGCAGAAAACCCGCTGTATATGTCTGTGAAAAAAATCGCAGAAGAATAAAAAAATCGTTAAAATATTTTGACACATGAAATGACAGGCATGATTGAATATTTCCCGAAAATAAACCAACGACTTTTTAATAATTTCACGTACAGATAACACTATTTCAATTGAGTTTTGTAAAAAATATGATTGATGGGGATTTTTAGAAACCTCTGGACGTGAGAGAGAGGGAGCACTAATTCATAGAATTTTTTCCCTAAATATTCATTTATTGTTCGTTCATTTTGACGAGCCGTTCAAGTGAGTATAATGAAGTTAGGACAAGTTCATTGAAAAAACATTCACCAGTGAACACGCTCTTTACGAAATTAAAGTTTTGTTCTCGCCATTTGTTTGTCACTCACGGGCGCTAATGCTGTCCTCTGTCCGCGATGTTTACACCAGGGTTGTCACAAAGTCCCCCAGGACATTGAGAGAACCGCACTGATGAGGAGACTCCAGACCTGCCAACCCAAAGCTTTTCTAAGTGTGAAATGTTGCGCCAAGAGGAGAGCAAACTAAAAAAAAATATGAAAATGGGGATTTAGCACAGTGGTGTGCACGCCTTCCCTCAATGCTGGCGGTGTTGCCTTATGTGAAGGCGTGGGTTCGATTCCCGGTACTGTTAAAAAAAATATGTACAATTTGATATTCAGAAACAATTTTGCTTGATTACGTACCTTTGCATTTACATGTACATGTGTACATCGATCAACTGTGTGTAGTGAGCTTCCCAGGATCCTGCACAAATACACACAACGACAACAAAATGTTATAAGTTACAAAATAATACTAAATCGCACATCTGAATATACAGTAAAATGTACATGTACATTTGTGTGCACTGTGCACGTACAACTTAGGGTACAGTGTTAGCCTATTTGTTGGAAAATGTGTTATTTGTCGGAAAATGTAATTTATTTTCATCTAGGGTAAAAAAATTACAGGCTATCACAGGACACTTGACAATGTCCTGTAAGCCTACGTCCTCGCATAATGTAGGCCTACTATCACAGCTCCACAGCCTTAAAGCTCGGAAAGGGTTGCAGATAACCGACGCCACGTACATGTCGGCCTACATGTACATGTAGGCCTATAACTTTTTTCGTGAATGAGTGCATGTTACCAAAAATAGATGTTACTAGTAAAGGACGTATTTTTGTTGACATATGACTCAAACTACGAACATGTTGTTGAGGAAAGCGACTACAGTGTTGGTGATACTGTCATTAAAATGATGGCGGCCATTGGCAAGACTGGTTCTAAATTGCTAATTATGTAACGGAGCGGTCGGAACGAAGAAAGGGTGATTGATTTGATCATAAATCATCCAGTGACAAGTCAACTGCTGCCGCGACAATTAAGAGTTAATAAAAGTTGAACAAGTCGGCATTTAAAACACGAAAACCATGCGGCGGTTAACTTTGAACGAGATTTATAAATGAAAATTCGGAATTCATGAGGTCAAGATTGACGACTCAATAGCAGTAACAGATTCTTGTGAAATTAACTGTTATTTCTGCATCGAATGATTGTCAGAAATATTTGAAGAATTTTAATTTCTAACCAGGGGCCGGTTTCAGTAAGTGACTTTAAGCTAATGGTACCTTTAACCAAATGGAAAATACATTGAAGTTAATGGTTTAGTACCATTACATGTACATGTAGCTTAAATTCACTTTATGAAACAGTTAGTACCATTAGCTTAAATTCACTTTATGAAACAGTTAGTAGGCCCACCATTAGCTTAAATTCACTTTATGAAACAGTTAGTACCATTAGCTTAAATTCACTTTATGAAACAGGCTCCGGGATTTCATTTTAGTGGAATACGCATTGCAAAACGTAACTGCGCGACGTAAAGTGCAGTGGCTCATAGGCACATACGTTACCAGATATGTCAAACCCGAGAATGTCCTATCCAACATTGCCTTCTCCTTTTATTCGCCCTATAATTTATCATAAATATGCTGATTGACGCTGGCGGTACCCGCCTGCATCTTGCTGGCTCCGACCACCCGCTTTCGCTTAGTGAAATTCGTGTGATTGTTCGATGCTGCCACCTAGAAGCCACTTCGTCCGCAAGGAATTTGTCAGCACCGCGAAGAACTCATTGCATGACTTACCGTGACTGTCTTTTTCTCATGCTACACTGAAGGGAAGGATGCAACAAGCTCCCGGATTTGCACTGTAAATAAAGAAAAGATTAAAAATGACTCAACAAATACACAAAATGAAATAAATTAAAATGTACTACATTGTACATATAATGACTGATAAAATCAAACCGCAAAATTAAATACGTACATGTATATGCACATGTAAAATAAGACAAAAAACATATGAACCAAAATAAATAAAATAGCAAAACAAAATGACCAGAAGTGAATTAGAACTAATGTAGTTTATTACTTCCACAGTTGCTTTTGGGGGGCCTTGTTATCAATTTTTTATCTTTTAGGTCTTTTTTATTTCATTCAGAACAGCACTAACAACAGACGGAATTTTACGGTCTACATTTTTCTCACACAGGCCCTGAGAACTGAATCAGGACGTCGAGATTTCATCGTAATTTCTCCGGAGAGCTGAACCATGGTATAACGCACAGTCCATCCGAATTGCCCCCGATTTATCGCAGCCATTGTCAAAACCCCGGAAAGAAGGAGGCATTCTGTAACCGTTTGTCCGCATTCGGATAACAAGCTTTCACATCAAGTGGTCGGACTGGAGCGAATTTACCAAGATTCTGTAACGCCACACAATGAAGCAGGTAAACTGTCTCCATTAAGTGGACTCGACATTCATAACCGAGACAATCCTGATCATTGTTGAAGCGTTTGAAACTCCACTTAGCTGCAAAGGTATTATCTGTTAAATAGGAAGCGGACGCGAGGATACATCGGCAATTTTCTGTCTTGCGAAAAAGGCATCTTGCATGCTGGAGTTATTTTTTTCAGCATTGATGATTTTTTCCTTATTTAGGCCCGGAAATTTCAAACCTTTGAATGATATTGTGAGCTCCATTGTATGACCAGTTTCAACCAGGGCAATTAGCCTTCAGGGTCCATCAGCCCCTTGGTGGAGCAAGGGTTCGAAGCTAAGTCCTGGCCTGGGTCTTTTCGTTCATTTTTATCTCAGACTCAGTTGCCAGCACAAAACTTGATTCGGCATGTGCATGTACATGTACATGTACCTGTACATGGAATGTACGACCTAGTAGTTTGAATTCATCTTTTTTCTCGGCACCTGAACACAGACATCAAAGTTACATCTGCCTCTCCGGCTACTGAGTGCGCGGCCTTGGACACAACCAAACGACGTCGGGACATTTTCAAAAACGTCCTATTTTACAAGACACCTGAAGGGGAAAAGAATAACGAGTTCTCAACGTATTTTATGGGGACATTTCCCGAATGAATTGACGAAATACGCTTTTTTACAAAGACGGACAGAGAAGAAGCGAATTAAAACCTCATATAAACCTATTAAGGAAATCAAAATGTGTACGATATCAACGGTAAGGACTCTTCGTCATGGGCCGATAAACAAAGAGGTATAAAAAAGTCCGAGTCCTTATGTCGACCAGTTGTCGACAAGACCACTTTACACACTCCGATATTGTGTGAAGTGGTCGTGTTCTTTCTATTAAGAAGCGTTTTGTTGTCACAAATGGCGGCCATTGTTCCAAGATGGCCGCGGGCGATATCGAGGCTGACCATGGCTGACTGCGCATGTATGGGAATAGTAACGTTTAGAGAGCTGCGTTAGCTTACAAAGTACACCAGCGCTTTGGAACTTTTGTTCGGTTGGATAGTACCCTCCCCCTGCAGCTATGCTTCTACCCTATAATCATCCCAGCACCGTGGACATGAATAAGTTTTCGGATTCTGGCAGTTCGACAATGGTAAATGACATGTCCTGTCGGAGTACAAATCACAACAGGCCGACGCCGGGCGAGCTATCCCTGATCACCACACCGATAACATTCGCCGGCGAGTTGACGTTTAATTTTTCTTCACGGGTTTATAACCAAACCAATCAAATGTTGGTCGGCAGTCGTAATTTTCTCTCGTTGTGAGATGATAGATAGGCCGCACGCGTATCGTGGCCCACAGGAAGCCAGCCCCGGCGTTACGGCGGCATCAACCGCCAAAACAAGTCCCTATTTTATATTTTCACATCCATAAAATTCTAAAAGGCGGCCAGCAATCAGACGCTGCTCCCCTTTTTTCAGAGTGATTACATGTACTTGTACAAAATGTACATGCACTGTGTACATGCAGTGGTATTACAGACCGTACATGTATCTTGTGGGAAAAAAGCTATGCATTTAGGGCGCCGGAATCAAAATGTGTCTTGACTAGGGCTGGGCTTTACACGCAACACACATCAATGCCCTGTGCATTTTGCCACAACAATTCAGACACTGTTGGTGATGCATATCCGAAACTGCTTTGATAGGACGAAATGTCTGAAAATTGGTCGTAGGCCTACGTGTACTTCCCACTGCTAAAGATGAGACGAAGTCCTCGGAAAATTGGTCGTAGGCCTACTTCCTACTGCTTACATGTAGGTGGGACACAGTGGCAGAAAATTGGTCGTATTTCCAGCTGCTTGCAACAAAATAGTGTTACCGGACCCGAACCCAGGTGGCGCTGATGACAGCCACGGCGAGAATCCATGAGAACAGTCCGTCAATTTTCTAAACTTAGGCAATAACGACAGAGTAAATCGACTCCGTGATATAATTTGATTTAGGCTATGTTCAAACTCCCACTTAGGGAGAAATCTGGTTATTGTCCAGCAAAGATCTGATTGGAGGGTTTGAATCCGGCCGTCTAATTGCCACGTGCATTAGCTCGTGTTACGCGCCCCGCTCTTCTCGGAAGGAGGGGAAAATGGTTGAGGGTATAATTGCTGCCCAGATGGATCGGTAAGGATGCACGGACCAGGACAGGGTAATTAGCACGGTCATAATTAACTTGCCGTAATTGATGGCCGGCAGTTTGTGCGGAATCGTGGAGGGACGGTTTTCTCCGCATTGTTGGTAAAACACGGATGTCAAAGTTTGAAGGTGCAGCTTTACCTTTGAGCAACTCCTGGCCTGTCTTAGGACTACTGAAAGTTTGCTTGGTCATGGATAAGTGCTGTCAAAAAAAACCAAACAATGTTATTGACAAAATAAAGGAAACACCTTCCCAAAAAGTATCTGGAAACAGTGGGAGACGTACATGTAATAACAGAGAGACAGTGAGTTTACTCCGCTGTGGCAACTTCAGCCTCGTGTTTGAAATTGTGCGTGCAGATTCTAAACTTCCTGCAGAAAAGAGCTACATGTAAGCCAAGTATTTCTGGTTTAACTGAGTTATATACGCCGAAACTAGCAAACAGTTACAGGCCGATATCGCATGCGACTGATAAACTAATTACATAAACTGATTACATTATCATCGCCACAAGTTCCGTATACAGCACAAAGGTGGCGCAGTTACCAAACTTCCGGTGTAGCACTGCGTTTATCAGCCGACTTTACCGCCTCGTTCCCAGTCATCACGCACCTGCGCATCTCGCAGGGTGGGATTCTTCGGAGCGGAGAGGACCTGTCCAAATATCGCGAGATTTCGCAGCGGAGGGCGACGGGAACCAGACTGCCACAACTAATTCTTCGAGCTCCAATCCTTCGAAACAGCCTCGTAGTGTTTACTGTTTACCAGAACTGGAGGAACATTTCAAAACAGCCAGCCATAATACTCGACCTATACTCCATGACATTTGCATGTGGTAATCTCAACACCATTAGCACCCATCGTCCGAAGAATTGTGTGACGAAACGATTCGCCATTCCATGCCACCGGAAATCACGTGATCACACCAACTTCCGTTTTCTAGTCAGCCATGTTGATAAATGGCTCGGCTAAGTTATCTGGATGTGACATCTAATATTTTCCCTTGTCTATAACCGTCATTAACCCTAATTAAATAGCTTTTCCACACTCCGGGAAACTTTCGGCTAAATCTTGGTTTCCATGGTTACCACCTCTTGCCACAAACGAAACACGTGCTGGATGTATAATTTTCTGATTTCCCTCCGTATATCAGCTATTTTGTGTAATTGACAGTTTCGCCGGAAAATTGGGCAATATTTTCGTCAGTCACAACTTGCCAATTCTCCAAGGCAATTTGGTAAAGTTTAATTTAGACAAGAATTGAGTAAGCATTTGTCCGCGTTACGTCGAGTTAAACGAAAGTGGTGTTTAAGAAAGTCCGAAGGACTGCAATGAATTGGCCGGTATTGTCCTCCTGTAGCCTCTGGGGGTGGAATCTGGTAATCTCTTTGATCCTAACAGAGGCTGTATTCATAACCCAGCTCATCAAGGCGCGTGAGTAAGTGGAAGGGTCAATCTTCCCTCATGTCTATTTTGATTAAACGCTCTTCTTGTTGTGGAAGAATCATTCCTCTATTGACACAATAATATTCATTTATTGGGTTTGTAATGACCCTCTATAGATGCTGCTGATGATGCTGTAACGAGTTGACTGAGTTGGGATGGTTTGGTAATTGGGATCAATAGAACCATTTCTTGGTGAGTGGTTTGACGATATTTAAACTCTGCTGAATGATTGATACTAGATAGCTTTCATTTATGAAACTGATGTTGGTGACTGTGTGCAGAAGGTTTGAAACCACTTATATGTCATGGGTTCGACTCCCAAGTAGTTTCATGGTATCCCTATAAGTAATCCACTTATACGGACTGGAGGTTGTTGAAGTGAATGTGAGGTTTCGCAAGTCTGACGAAACACGAAGTACGAAATACGAAATTGGACTTCATTTCCATGACGTAATGTATGTATTTCAGGAGATGGTTGGTACCACAAATATTATCTGCTGCAAGAGCGTCTTTTAGCATATGACGTTAGACCGATAGAGTTACGGTGTGTACATGTAGTAAACTTCTGAAATTTATCTTTCGTTTTCACTTCGTAGATACGAAGTGGACATTTAAAAATTCAAGATGCACGTGACCGTAACTCTCTCGGTCTTACATGATATGCTAAAAGACGCACTGGCAGCAGGGGCATTTGTGGTAGCAACCATCTCCAGAAATACATTAGGTCCTGGAAATGAAGTTGAATTTCGTATTTCGTACTTCATGTTTCGTCAGATTTGCCAAACCTCATTAATATCTTTGGCATGTTCAAGATAATACCTATGCCTGAGGTGAAAATCGCACCATTTACGGCAACCTGCGGCAGAAAACGTTGCAGTGCCTAGTGGAAATTGGCCTTCAGAGTTGCTTGTGACAGGTCAGAAACGTCGCTATGCTGGCTTCTGTCATGTCCGTGATTTAAAAGTTTATGAGCTCAAGTTGCCTTTAAATGATTGAGATGTCATTTCATCCGCATCAGATTCAAATTCTAGCCTTGCGGTCACTGAAATGATTCCAACAATGAACCGTAAAGGATTTCCTTATTGTAGGCCACTGTTTCCGGTAGGGGAGAGGTATGGTACCCCTGAGGTCGAGAATCAACGATCACCCCCGTGGATAGGGAGGAAAGGGTCTTAAATGACTGGTCATCCACTCTGAATGCATGAATAATTGAAAAGAATTTGAAGAAATGACCGTAAAAATAAACAGTAATTCATTAAGGGGAGGGAGGGTTGAAAACACAGGGACCGATAAACTGCCGCGTAAGGGCCGTGTTGCTAGGCGGGCTAGCTGTCCCTTACCTTTGCGGTCTGTAGGACCGTTAGTTGTGGTAAACCCTTGTTCATTGTAACATGCCAGTTAATTATCTTGTTCAGTCTTTGTAGATTTAGCCAATTAACCTATGGTTTCATTAGCTGGCGGTCGATTCAAACGTTCGGATGACAATGGTGGTGTGAGAACACGTGTTTGAATCCGACGGTTGGTTTCTGTCATTGGCAGGTTTTTAGTTCAAATAAATCGCCTTGTTGGAATTCCTGACATCTAAGAGATCCCATCATATTCCGATTGCTGCCCATGAAGATAGGCCCTAGATAAAGCTTGGTCTCTCTATCAAATACCCAATGGCATTGAAATACATGTAACGGTAGACAAAATAAAGCACAAAAATGGTCCATGGACCATGTGCTCACCTGGGTGAATGTACCAGAAGAAGGAACAACAAATCTCAAGTCAATGGGTCCTATGAATAAAGACTAGTAAATGCTTTTACTTGAATTTTGCAATACAAATGCAGTAGGTAATGCTGTACAAATCTGAAGTAAAATCACTTATAGTCTTTATTCATATGACCCAATATGTTCTCGGGAAACATCATGCCAGGTTAGAACATTCTTTATGGTATAGTTCAAATATGGCCGCCAGTCGTCCATCTTGAAAAATGTACTTTGGCTCAAGGTGGGCTAAAGGTTACAATATCTGCCAAGTCCTGCTAATGATGAAGACATTACATAAGCTCATCCAGAAAGGCAACGCAAATTTGCATGTGTAAAACTGAAACCCTGATGTTTAATTCTTGGGAGGCAAAATGGCCGGAAGTATCAAGTCTAGGCCAACGACGAAACAAATGTACTTTTCCATTTGGTCACGAGCAATAAAAGAAATTTGAATCTTAACGGAAACAAACTGCACGAACATGACATTACTAAAACGACTTATCTACAGGAGATTTCAATTTTGATATCGTGAACTTTCATCAGACTTACAAATGAACAAATATCCAGGAAGCCTTTTTGACACTACAAAACCAACACTAAAGGACATTTCAATGATTAAGTTATGTTTAAACACTATTGTTACGACAAATAACAATCGCTAATTAAATTCCTCTATTCAGCCAAGAGTAATTAGTCCTTGATAAAATCTTCATCGCGGCGTTCATGTCCAAAGACTGAGATCAAGAGCATCAAGTGCCTTTGTGCCGTAAGCAAGTCAATGATGATACGACATGAGATCGTCAGTTGGATTCATACAGCCCACGTCTGTTGGCCCAACTTCCGGTGAAAGGAATTGTTGTTGTTATTGGCATGATGGGAAGATGGCGGGCACGTTCCGCCTGAATGGAGTCCCGTGGTGCAGGATATTAAAACGGAGGTGTCCTATTTCTTGATTGGTTTTCATTATTGAGATGTCCCTATTGGAGAGGGCAACGATTTGGAAACGGCATTGTCTCAAACTTTGTCCAACTGATTGTCCGACATGAAGTAAGTTTAGAAGTCCAAAGATAATCGGAAGATAAATCTAAATAAGTTGTTATTCAGCCTACCATTATTTTATTCATTAAAAGCATATCAGATTGGACAAGAGGTAGGCCCAGGGCCAATTTAATAAACGTTTGCTAAGCTAACCCTTGGTTTCACCAAAAATAGATAGGCATGCGAAAAGTGTACAACTAGATTTTCACCAAAGCCATGTTTGGATGGATAGTAAGGGCTATACAGAGCTTAGAAAACGGGGCTTTTTGGTGAAAAATTTAGTTGTACGTTTTTCGCACGCCTATCTATTTTTGGTGGAACCAATGGTTAGCTTAGCAAACGTCTATTAAATCGGCCCCCAGTGTCGAAAACTGGCGACACACATCACAGATGTCCTGTGTTCATTGACGTATCATATGATGTCATTACTTAGGAGAAAGCAGAAAACTACAAGAAAGCCCTTTCACATTGTCACAGTTTCGATTAAATTTTCTCAGTATGCTCTGTAAGGGTTTTCATGTTGATTTTTACCATAAAGGAATCAACCATAAAGGTTTAACTGCGAACGATGAGCTTACTGAGGGATACACTTCCTGTGTTGCCACCAGATGTCTCTCACTGCCTGAATTTTGGCTTTACGTAATAGGCACGAGCTTCAACTTTTTTTGTGGTGAAGAGGTACATAAACCTGCCAACATGATGCTTTGAATTCCATTTCTGACGATAACTGAGCTATTTTCAGCACAATTAGTGTTCCATGTACAAATGTACGTCAGCCTATTCAAATGTACACCGATGACCCTGAACACACATCGTTCGTGGGTTCTCATTAATTCAGACCTTTTGTATCATAAGATCAACTAGTCGGAATTCAACAAAATTTGCAGTGAATGTGCAGAAGGGTCTTGCCTATCACATGGAAACGTCAGAATGCAAATCTGTTGGGTTTTAAAGGGATATTGTCCACATTTATAAAATACTAAATTTGTCAGTTGAATCTTTATGGTTGATTCCTTTATGTTTTTACTTGAAAACCGTGTGCCCTGTTTGGCAGCGTAGAACTTGTTTGTTTTATGTGTCGGTGTGTGGCGATGCAGCGTTTGGTACAGTACTCTTGCAATTTATAGGGAACCTGTAGCTCATAACAGAAAAAGAAGGAAAAATCTTCAAGATAAATACAATTTTACTCAAAATGCATCGATAATGACACCAATCGTGTGATTTACAAACATTCTTGATGATGATGACTTCGCTATTGACATTAAGAATTGATCCGGCGGAAAATATGACATCTTTAGCATTGCTATTGTTATGGTAGACTAGCACCATAACACGGCTAATTTAGCATAGCAATCACAAACAGAGCTATCAAAGGATGATAGAGTTTTTGTGGCTATGATGACTCTGTCAGTTGCACACGCAGCGCTATATTAGGACGACCCGCTGGACACGTGGTTTTGACAGGTCTGATGGGATACAAAATGGCGGAGGACATGATAAATAGTAAGAAAGGCGACAAAAGAAGACGATTAACTGCTAGTGAAGAGAACAGGGTTGTTATTTAGACAATGGACGGCTATTAATAGGGGTAGAGTCGTCTGGTAATAAAAGGGATTAGAACATGTAATCTGTGATGAGGATGCTGCTAGCTTCTCATATTTCATGGAAATGACAAGTCATCAGGACTTACATTCAGAAAATCTTGCCAGCTTATTTGGTTTTAAGTTGTGTACATTGGCTGTACAAACTGGGACTTTAGCAAGTAACTAAGCCTAGCAAGGTTTTTGAATATGGACCCAGTTGTGTAATTACTGGCATGTAGGTACATGTATGCACCCACTGAACACTGGCATGATTGGGCCAAAAGCGAAGGATCATCAACAGACGGCGCTGTTTGACGCGGGATCCAATCACAAGCCATCCTCACAGGTTTGACCGACGCCGCCGTAACATACTTTCTGATTGGCTAAGATACGTGTACAAAATGCACACTGTACATTCATATTCGCGGCAGATTCCCAGCGGGGATTCCCCGAATCGGACAACTAACGCCATCTATCGGTGATACTTTGAGGATCGCATCATCGGAAGCAGTTTCAGAGCGCGGGTAACGTAGTGGGTAGCGATTTGAAACTGCGGGAGGAGTTTATTACTGGCTATAAAGCTCATGCACATCCTATGCCACCAAAGAGGAATATCTGCCAAAGTGCAACGCCAATACAATACAGACGACAACACTATGTTCGTTTACTAGGAAAAAGCGAAATGTATACGTATTGCAAGGAAATGAGATGTATTTTGGTGGAAGTTGTTTTGGTAGTGGTTGAGTACTTAACGGAGCCAGTGGTAGAAACCTGGCGCATAAGCTGTCTGGAATGTGGTGGGTAAGGAGAATGCATCCTTCGATGCTTAGTCAAGCCAAAATGGAAGTTGGCCAAGACAGCGTTGGTGATTGAGTCACATGCCTCCCTATGTTCCCTTAGACTGAGGCAGTGCTGCAGATCCAGCGTTTTGATTGGTGGAAAGGTAAACCCTGGACATAGGCAGTCTGAAATGTGATGGGTAGGGAGTCAAGTCCACCTTGACGTATGCCAAGATGACACACAACGTTCTTGGTTGAGTCACGTGCCTTCCAAAGTTCCATACTTCGTCAATAGTACACTGACGCAGTTCTGCACATCTAGTGTTTGATTGGGCGAACGGAAGAAACCTGGACAACATTGGCCGTGTCTGGAATGTGGTGGGTCGGGAGGAAGCACCCTTCTTTGCAGTCGAGTCAAACTGGGAGCAGACCAAGCAATGCCAAGTTGACGGGCCGACGTTGTTGATAGTCACATTCATGCAAGCGTTCCCAGACTCAACCGAGATTCCATTGCTTCGTCAAGAGTAAACTGACGCAGTACTTTCAGATCGAGTGTTTTGATTGGCCGAGACCAACTCTGTGATCCATGGAAGTGCCCATGCCGCTAACAAGATGATGATCAACGGTATGAAAGGGCAAAGCAGTAGCTTAGGGCATCAGAAATGATCAATAGGGTCGGAATGACTCCAACAGACTCGTTACAGAACCCATTAAACGCATCCATCGCCCTGCTGACTCCGAGAAAATGACGATGAAATTGGAAAAATGTTTCCAACGGCGAGAAAATGGAATTGGGATTGCCGAGGACAATAATGATCTAACTTCGCTTACAGGCGATGATGATTCGTTATTCACAACTTGCCGGGAGTTTCGTCAGAAATCTGGCTATGATGCGAAACTTAATTGCGTTCTGTCAACTCAAGCCGGGCGATTCTCCGCGCCGTTTTCCTCGCTCTCGCGGGGAGCTTGAGATGCGCGGCAGAGGCCCAGCATGACTAGCGGTGTAGCGAGCATACTCTGATGTATTTATGCACAGTTTCGTAACGCAGTCACACCAAGATATGGCAAGACGCTGCGGCGCTCTTACTGGGCGAAACAAATCCAAATTTCGCAAATAAAATATTTGCTCAATCCCACGCCGCGTTGTATATTACTTGTAGGTTTGAAATTTCCACGTCTAATAAGAGCGGGGAACACACTTGGAAGGTCCTCATCAAAGGAGTGGTGGGGATGCCGCACCATGGCGGTTCTAACTGATACATAACCGAGCCAAGTCTACGCTTTGTAGCAGTATGTCTTTGATGGCGAGTCAAATACGGTTAGTTCTTACAACTCGGGGAGAACATAAGCAGGAAAGCATGTTGTTTCTGATTAAATGTGGAGAGGAGGTCCCTAATGTGCCGGGAGAGTGTGATTTGATATTGGTGACATGGTTAGGCATAATCCTGCTAAATCCTCAACTCCGTACGTTTCGTTTGCACCTTTCAAAGTTCAAATGTTCTTTTTAACACGCTGGCGTGTTGTTATGAAGATTTCTTCGAAAATATTCCCATATTTCCGGCATTAACGCCGCATTTTTGAAGGTTGCGCTGCATTCTTACCTGCGCCTACAGCAAAATGGATACACCAAATTGGATATCTTTTACAACTTCTCTATATGAACGGATAGTAGCCGATTCAGAAAATGGATATACGAATAGGATATGTCTTTTGGTCCCTTTTGGGACGTCTTGGGACCAACCCGGAAAGTATGCGACCGAAGACGGGCAAACTCTGCCCGGACACTAATCTCGCTACGCATCTTCGCGGATTCTTGTTAAACAATGGTAAGTCTACCTCCCGACTGACGCAAACTTGGCGCGTATAAGTTAAACAATGGCAATGAAGACGAACAGAACAAATGACGGTTAGAACGAGTTTAGTCTAATTGGGCGAGACCAACGCGTGGGGCGCTGCCGGCGGGAGACCTGCTCTTGTTTACGCATCATTCCCAGAGCCTAGCTGTACCGGGTAATTAGTGCGACCTTTCCCTTTTCAGCAATTATTTCCAACTGTTGACGTACGAAAAATAATGAATGGAAACTAAAATTAAAACTGTGTATCGTATTATCTTCTTTTGCCATTTAAATATCATCATATTAGGTACTTTTGCATTCCTTGTCCGGATCTAAATGTAAACAACAAAAATATGCATACATTATGTGGAGAAACAATGCTATCTTTGAGGTCAGCAAAGTTACCAAATGTTGTAAAAATCCATGTCAACAAAATAGAGATATTTCCCTGAGTTTCAATCGTCTTTCATTTTAATGTTGAAACTTTGGAGTGCGATTTCGCACTCCTTGTCCTGAGTGCGATTTCGCACTCCTTGCCCGGACTTGAGCGATACCAGTATGCCACATTATGTGGAAAAACAATGCTTTCGCATTCCGCCGTTGCGATGGTATCAAAATTACATGTAAAGTCATAGATATCCGCGACAACATAATAGAGAATTTTCCTGAAACCCATCTTACTTTAGTCTCAACACGGAAAAATACTTAGAAATTGCGCATCCTCTGATGTTGTATGAAGGTTACAACATTGCTCCTCAATTTTATTACCAAAACGTAAACAGTACAGTTATATTTTGCGAACTTATTTCTCACTGGTTATTTGAACACCAGCTCTCCTTTATCTTTATCTCTTGAATTGTCAAGTCGTGGCCTTTGATTTCGTACCACTAAAAGTTTTTTTAAAAAGCACTTATAAATTTCGCAACTCTCCCAGAGACTGTGAACCCGTTTCTCCAGTAACGGCGATACCGATATCCCTTTACAATTTCCCTTAAAACTGTGACACTACTACTGAAACGAGAATAAAAGTTGAAGGTATTTCATTTACTGCGGTAAACACAATTAACTGAAACGCTTATAAGTTTATTTTAATTTAAAAACAAAGAATTATTCCAAGTTCAGTCCTGTGGGAAAATACCACGAGGGTCATAAATTTAAAAGAATAAGGAAGTTGTGTTTCAAGATACCAACAAAATTTAGCATCAATATTTTACAGGAACATTTATCGAAATGAAATAGCACAGGTTCGCATATTATTTTATGGATTACTTCAAATATTCACTCTGAAAATTGATTCCATTAAATTTAATTTTCTAGCTTGTCCGCCATATTTTCTCAAACAGATTCTCCGGTATAATGTAGGCCTACTACTCTATTTTCGGACAGAAAATTCCATCACAGAAATCGCAAGTAAATGACAAATCAGGTGTGTCAATTTCACGCACGGGGTGGGAATAGTATTGGACGAGTTTCATTCCTTTTAAAAATGTATGTTTTCACCGCAGTTGTGGTCAAAGATATGCATATTGAGTGCGAATCGACGGCGAGAGCTCATCTGTTGCAGCTCGATTTGTAGCTGGTACCGCGCTTGGTTGCGCTTTTTAGGTTCTCCCAGTTCCTATCTTTACCTCACCCGGAAGGACTCTAATTGAGTGCTGATTAATTGATGAACAAATGATAGAGATATATTGGAGTGTGTAATTGATATTTTAGACGGATGGCTTCGGCCAAGTTGTACTTTGTGGTGGAAGATAGCCGACGCGGGAAAAGTTTTCACGACGGGATTGTCGATTACTACGACCATCGTCTATGAAGGAAACTCAGACGGGTTTGTCTCCCGGGGTTTAACTTTCTTATTTTTTTTTCATGTTTACGTATACGTAACTGCGATTTTGATGTTTATCCAGGATTCTGTATACAGAATTCTGGATAAACATCAAAATCGCAGTTATTAGGTCACAGAAGTCTAGCATTGACATATATATGACAATCGAATTCGTCGTACGGTCAGCCAGTCAGCTAAAATAGAACGAGTATGAACTGTAGAGTGTGTTTACGCCTGATGTAATGATTACTGTTCGCGTTTATTACATGTACCAAAGAAACCTTAATAACGTCGCTGGAAATCTTCGACATATCAAATGTAATCAGATAATGGTTCTTCTCATTTACTTTTAGTTATCTTTTTGATTTTTGAAAACGCCATATGGTTTATCAAATTTGAGATCGGCCACGCCCCAATTACGCCTTCGAATTGAAATGTACACTTAGTTTCCAATTGATTTCACTACGTAATCCCCCACGGATCAATTCATATACTGTACCGTGATGAACTCAAATTATTCGGTTCCAGATTTCCCTGAGTAGTTGCATATGTCAGCAAATTTGTGCAAACAGACAACTCAAAAACAAATGCATCTTTCAAACCTTGCTTTAGGTTACACTGCAGGTTAAAAAGCAGATGCAGTGAGCGAGACCCAAACTAACTACACTCGAAATAGGAGCTGCGAATTCCCGCAGAGTGCACTTCAGCTTCCTGGGGCGTAGATTAAGACTACGCTGCAGACCATGTCCGTCAGGAGGCCCTGAGAAAGTGATTGGCAGTTGCCTCAAAAAACAAAGTCTTGTGTTACAAGTGTATACTTTGGTTTAGAGTGTAGTGATAATATGCGGAGGAAGTCTTGAATGAATTCACCTATTAAAACAGACGATTCAGTTAACAAGGCTCATTATGCGAAATCACTTCAATTTTATCTTAAAATGACGTTTTAGTTCTCAGTCTGCTCTATATTTACAGCAAGCTGCTGTTATCATAAACTTTGACGCTTAAAACATTCAATATGACTTCCCCCTAACAAAGAGTATTTGTCACAGAGACATGTTTTTTCAAACATTCATCTTAAAAACGTAAACCATTTGCCTGTCAATCAAGCTACCGTACTTAAATAAACCGCACAGCCACGGCCGATATGGAAATGGTCCATCCTTGTTTATCAAAACCGACGATACCAACAGTTCTAATGAAACGCGCCAACAGGGTTAACTCTAGGCTCAGTTTCGCTCAATTTCTTGTAATTTACAATGAAATTACTCCTGGCTACAGCTAAAGTGTATTGCACTCATCGTCGGTCGAAACCAGTTGTTCTTGCTAGCATGAGCAAATTATTCGCGATGTAGGCCTACGAAGTTCTCCCCAGTCCAACTTAAACTTGCACCGAGAAAACAGCATTGCTCACCTGAAGTTGATCTTTCTTGCAGCTAATAAGGGGCTTTAACACACTACCTTTGGTTTTAGTTGCAGGGTTAGTCAGGTACAATTTGAATTATACATCTTGAGGCATTTAGTTGAAGACGTTTTCTTGCCGTCAGACACGTGTAGTCAGCTATCATCGCCCGCTAGGAGCGCTGCGGGGGCTCCCATCACGCGCGCGCAAGCCACATTTTTCAAACCATCGAAATGTAACGCTAAGTTTATCCCATGAGCTCCGGTGATGTTACGTGTTATTTTCTCTCTCATTTAGTTCGCTATACAACACGAATGCTTCACTCAATACTCCAAAACAATTAAAAAAACACCACCTACGCAACTCTGTGAATGGTACACCACGTGCATTCAACGCTGAAGCTGTTGCTAGTACATGTAGTAAACAGACGCAAGATTTGGGCAATCACGGAAACAGGCCATCTTCTTTAGTCCACAGCACACGAGACAACTTTATTTTTGCGCTTTTGCTCAGCAAGCAACATGCAACAATTCTTACCCTGTGTGTGGTGAAAAAGCAATGGTGTCTTGCTTACAGCAATGAGTTGTAAAAGTCCAAACATACAGTGTAGCCGAGGGCTATACATGTATGTGGACCCCACCAAGACTGGGCATAATATTTAAAAAAATATCAAAAAGTCGAACGTGTGGAGTGAAGATATATCAAAAAACGAAGAAATATTTGGCCGATTTTTTAGCCCATTTTTTAATACCCATAGCGCTTTCATTTCTTTTAGGAAAAAATGGCGGAAAAATTTGGGCGTGCACGGCGGCTTAACTCGTAGCAATAAGTCGCTTACAAGAAGCAGGGAGCTCTTGAAAACATCTCCAAATGGGACAAATTATCTTGCTTTCCATAAATTGCTCGCAATGAGCAAGAAAAGTCCTGTGCTGCGGGCTTTTGCAATGAAAAAAAAGAACTTCCCCTATCCATGCGACGACAGGCGATCCCAAGGGACACAGTTGACAACAAACACCGTGAGAAATCCATGCACCTTCTCCGATAAACAAACTGATATCGCGCGGACAGGTTTCACCTTGCTGTAAGGTCAGTTAAACCTGTCGTTGACTTAACCAGTAAAACACAAAAGGTCACATTTTCTTTTGACCTGAGAATTTTGTAACGTAATTAACAGCAGTTTTAGCGAAAGGATCGAAAGATAGTTCACTGAGAAGTCATCAGCAATGCTCGCCGTGCGCGGTAAAAATTTTCATATGATTTTTTTCAAATTCAGATTTAGGGCCTAGGGCTATATGTAGACCCCACCTACATGTAAGCTTTGACTGAAAAAATATGTCGAAAAAATCTGAGCGTGTACGCCGGTGTAACGCCCTGGCTTAATTAGTGACACACTGATACATGTAAACTGGTTTTCTTGACCAACGGATAGGTCCTGAAAAAGAGGGTGGGTCTAGCTGTCGAGACGGTATACATGTATACATGTAACAAAACAAACTTAGTGGAATTGACGAAAATATTTTGGCCGCTGTTCAAGGAGCGAAAATGGTCAATGTATTTTTTTCGCTTGTGCAAATCATGCACCTTTCAGTTTTCTATCTCCCCTCTCCCACCACCACATTTTGGTAGTCCTGGGTCCATATTCATAAACATACTTAAGTCAAAGTGTGATACTTACATGTATCTTTTGTGTTGAACAAAGGATAAGTGTCACACTTACATGTACTAGACTTAAGTAGTTTTATGAATACGGGCCCAGGACCCATATTCATAAACCTACTTAAGTCTAAGTGTGACACTTACATGTATCCTTTGTTCAACACAAAAGATAAGTATCACACTTTGACTTAAGTAGGTTTATGAATACGGGCCCAGGGTCCATACATTGTATTATTAGATTGTACCTCTCTTTCTTTCTAATGTACAACAGGGCAAGGATTTAGCTAACGGTGCTAGCAAATCTCTGCGGAGAAGCCAGCGTACACTTCCACATTTAATACCTTAGTTTTCACCTTATTTTAAAGCGAATGATTGAATTAATGAAACACTTAATTTTGCTGCCCTAATAGATTAATACAAAAAGCCTAATTACGGTTTGACCTGCTGTTTGCTTAATGAAATCTCGACGTGACGATGTCAGTTGAAAGTTTAATTTCATTTAATCAAATTAAGGCCATCGTATTATTTCTTTACGCTACGGTGTATTTTAATTGCTTGGAAAATCATTCACGGTGATTGATGTTGAGAACAGCGAGCATGGGTGGTCATTAAAACACTTCATCAGTTCATCTTATGTGGCAGCAACGCCACAGTTTACTAAATAGCAATTTATGGCGCTTTCTTCGCGTTTTTCTTTCCATTTTATTAAACCCAATCAATTTTATACGTGATTCTCGAAGTAGAGTTTATATTGAGGCTGAATTACACAAATATTAAGGCTAACAGTTAAATGATTGGGAAAGCTACGGCAAGAAATTATACCTGTCGCCAAAATGTCGCCGTTCCTATTTCTCTCTAACTGGAAATTCTATTCTTAATTTTTGATTTTCATTTCGTTATTTTGATGCTGAATATTTCAATCAATTGAATTGATGACTGTATGATGACTCATTCGTGCTACCAAAATGCTGCAACAATCATGCTAGGTACCCTATTTCCACAGCTTTCTTTTTCCTGACGAGGACAATGCACATTGGAAGATCGAACACTACGTTGAATTCGTTACTTGAATTTTCACCAAAGTTTGACAAGCAGTTGTTGTATCGTTCCGTTGCTAGACATGCAGGTCGTTATTTCCTACATGTAGTTTTTTTCACAGTTTTTAAATGTACATGAACAAAGAAAATATGGGACAATTATTAAATGTAAAAGTTCAGCTTTTATAGCCAATTCTATGCTTGCAAATACATGTACTTTAGCAGGAAGAAAATGTCGAGACCCTTCCAAGGTAAACACTGGCCCGTATTTGGAACATTGCTCCTCAACGTAAAGGAGTTCCTCAAGGCTATATTGTTCACAACAGGAGAACAATAGGCTTGAGGAACTCCTTTACGTTGACGAGCATTCTAAAATACGGGCCTACGACTGGACTCCTTACTTCTTCAGTCAGTTTAGCCCTAGGCCCATATGTATAACCAAGTCAATGAAGGCCGTATGCAAACTGGTTTGCACTTCGATCCGATGGCAGATTCGGACAGAAGATAAATTACTGATTCAGTGTCAAATTATTTAGATTTTAAGCAAATGTAACAATACAAAACATGGAGCGTCTTACACAATCTCTACTAATCCATAAGTCAAGTATCACCAACTCCTGCTGGGTCGGTTATTAGACTTCGACCGGTCCAATAATGAAACTAAGAAATTACTCAAAGATGAATAAGATCAGTCGTAATCTCGAAGACCCTCCATTACTGATTCTGCGCATTCCGACTACAGCTACCGGAAGTAGACCGGCGGCCATGAAAGGAACGCATCTCCGCTCTTGAAGCGTATAATGGCGCGCTTCATTTAGGGTCAGGAAATTAAGGAATGGGAGAATCGATGACTGAAATACAATCGTTATTCTTGGGTTCTGTGGGATACACAGCTCGTAGCACTGCACATTCGAGTGTTGCTTCAACACATTATCCCTAGCGAATAAGAAGCTTGGACAGACTTAAAGCCTCACAGTATTGAATTTTACGACATTTTCAAAGTGTTAGGACTGTGCAGGTAGAAGTCTCATAGCCTCTTGATGATCCCCAAAATGCTTGCCCGATACGTACTTCAAAGAATCAAGCCTAGTTTTCAGCACACAATGAAAAAAGTGCAGGCAGAGCTCTAATGCATTCAGATAGAGCATAGTACATTTTACACTACACTAACGTCGGAGGACGTAAGCAATTTCTGAATTCAATACAGTGTGGCTTTAATAATCTGCTTTTTGGCTTAGTGTACTCCATCCGATTCTGGGTGTGTTTCAAAAAGTGTTCCGTCCGACACCAGAAAATGTTCACCATTCTTTTGTCTACTGGTGAAAGGCTATTTCTTGAAAATCTACAACATTTACGTCAGATCTAGGTACCATGGAGTTCTAAATTATGGCACTGCAAATTAATTGGTCTATTAACCCTTTAAAGTCTGACAGCAGAAAGTAGTTTTGGTGTCTGACGGAACGATATATTTTGCTGGTAAGTTCAATATTTTTTGATACCCTCCTTCAAATGAGTGTACACTGTACATCCCAGATGGAGAAACTAATAGTTAAAGGTGTATATTATCAAATACTACATTTGATTTTTGTAAAACCAATGGCACAAATCTTTGTGATCATTCCACCATGCATTTGACGAAGTTGCACCCATCTATTGAAGTCTTAAACGCCCTTTGTGAATTCGGCCCCAAATCTCTTATCGGCGATGGATTCCGTAATTCTACCAAAAAACAAGTTGAGTAAAGCCTAGGTCACAAATGCACCGGGCTCCGTACGATTTTCCCCACCCAGCGGCTTGCTGCGGATTTTAGAGACTGAAACTCGGATCTAAGGCCTGCTTTCCATTGGCGCGTTTCCGCGCGCGGAAACGCTCGAAACCATTGTTTTTTCCGCGCCATGACCAACGAAGCGGAAACAAACAATGGTTTCGAGCGTTTTCGCGCACGGAAACGCGCCAATGGAAAGCAGGCCTAAGATGAATAATAGGGAGGTTTCGCAAGCGCCCGGTTAAGGCCATACGACGACGTTTATCTATTGTTTGGGTATACCCACACAATAGATAAACGTCGTCGTAGGGCCTAATCGGGCGCTTGCGAAACCTCACTAATGCCGAAATCGCCTCAACAGATAGGCGGAAAGTAGGCTGGATCAAACTGGGCACCGTAGAAATTGGCCAAAATGTCTGTTTTAACTCGCCGTACGGGCCCCGGATTGGATATGTGACTGGGGCTTAAGACAGATTTTAAGAAGACTTTCCCAGCCTCTTGTCTCTCGTGTTCTGAAACTTCTTATGGTTCATGTCATTTCAATACGCCAGAAGCAATTTTCGGTGCGTTAGATATCAGTATTAAGGTCGGAATTATGGTTAACCGTCCATGCCAAGTCAGCCCCTTTCGTAATTCGTTCGATAAATTATTCACAGAACGTCCGCTCCACCTGAAAATGAGTTCTTTAGCCACAAACCGATACTGCGATGATCAAGCAGAGACGTGAATTATTCATGTGTCAACCTCTTTTGGATTCATTACAACCGACCGAGTGCGTAGTGGCGGCTCTGAATTGATTGCCAAACAAAATGGCGATAACAACGTCATCTAGGTCACGGACACCGAATAGCTATGCGGTGTGGTCTACATTAGATGTTTTAGGGGACGAAATAAATAATACACGAATGGCAATGTTATGTACTGTACATTTATTTGAAACGAGCAATGTATGCGTAACGTAGAGTGAAAATTATTCTCACTGGGTGACTTGAAATGAGTACAATTCACTGCTTGAAACGAATGAAACGGCGCCCCCTAATGGGCAGCAATCGATGGTGTTTTACACACGAGTAGAAGTTGGATGTTTACGTTTTCAAAAAAGGAAAATTTCTTTGCTGTTAAATAAAATGTACAGCTGTTGTGAGGTTTATAGATTTTTTATTCGTATCCTCGTTGATATTTCAGCACAGCAGCAGTGAGAGAGGATAGTCGCAAGATTGTAAAACACGATGGAATATAACCTGATTATTGAAATTTAAATTAATAGTCCCTGACGTAGTTTTTCAATCTCCATTTTCTATTTTGCAATATAGGGTAAATTTGAATTACCAATGCTTAATTTTTTCAAACATCCGAGTTTTCTATAAATTTCGAAACAACTGTTTTATTGTTTTCTTGCACTAGGTGTATTATACATTGTAGCTTCAAGTTCTTGTAATATCTTTGAATCCACAGAAAAAAAAGAGAGTTGCACGCAGTATACAACGATAGATGCCACTGACATCCAGCTCTGTTCGGCCCCCTCGGCGGTGATGATATTAGTCAGGTTTCGCAAATCTGACGAAACGCTAAGTACGAAATACGAAATTCAACTTCATTTCCAGGATGTAATGTATTTCTGAAGATGGTTGGTACCACAAATGTCCCTGCCGCCACTGCGTTTTTTAGCACATTGTGTAAGACCGAGAGAGTTATGGTGCATCTTGAATTTTTAAATTTCCACTTCGTACATATATCTACGAAGTGGAAACGAAAGATAAAGTTCAAAGTTTAATTGTACACCGAACTGCTATCGGTCTTGCGTCATACGCTAAAAGATGCTACCTAGCAGGCGATATTTGTGGTACCCACCATCTCCTGAAATAATTACGTCATGGAAATGAAGTCAACTTTCGTATTTCATACTTCGTGATTCGTCAGATTTGCGAAACCTCCCTATTGTCTATTCCTTTGAAACGTACAAGTAGAAGAGACACGACTTCTGACTCAAGACTAGAATGCGTCATCAAAAATATCACTGAAATCATCATTAGAATCACAGCCATTTGGGAGCCTTTGATGTTGGACAGATGAAGCATCCACTCTCTCCCATAGCTTTAAAACCTGACGCCCAAATTGGTGGGAACCAGCGTGTTGCATGAACAACTCCCGCAGAAAATCACCCCACCATGTTTTTCGATATATTAATTAAATTGCGAGATCAGTGTCTTAGCGGGATTTCTCCACCCCGCCGTGCTGGAACATCGGTCCTAATGATGTGTGAAAATAACCCTAAATCAGGGATTAATGCGATATATTGGATGTCACAGTTGACAGGGTGAAGCTGTGAGGATAAGCTCCGTTTCAAGACGAGAAACATCTTCAAGACTTTTTCTTTAAAAAAAACTGTAGGAAAATTGGAAATTACATAAGTATCCGATATGTTCTTGCCCATTAACTCGTCTACCGCAACAGTCCAGCAGACGGCATCTTCTGTCAATTTTTTCGCATCCTATAGGGAATTGATTGAAAAATATTTGAAGAAAGGTTTTTCTTATCAACCATCTGAAGCATCTTTCTTCAAATTCTTTCTAATTTATTCCCAATGAATTTAGAAAACTTTAGCAGAAGATAGGCCTACTGCCTGGGCAGATGAGTAAAGAAATAAAACAAAGAAATCGACAAGTACTATGACCACCTCCTTCTGCACGACCCTTTTTAGCAATCTTGTTGCTCCCAATTACAGTATGGTATGACATTGACCTGTGGGTATGAAACTTGAATTCTGGACCAATCCTTGGGCCAAGCCATGCAAGTGCACCGCAGCACGAAGACAAAGATGTCAGCAATGAATAACTTCTGTGATCAGCAAGTGGGGGAAACACGTGTAGAAATGTCACCTAACCATAATTTCAAATGTCGTGCAGCAACATCTTTTAGGTAACAGCGACAAAATCACGAGCCATCGACGGAGTGCGTGTTCCAGCACAGCCTATAGCGACAACAGTCGCCCCAAGCTTGTTTAGAGAGCGACAACACACCATTGCCCCTAATGGATTTACTTAAGATGTCCTATTATCTTGTCATAAGGGGCGGGATAATTTAGAAGAAAATTACGAAACAATTATGAAATTGTGTGACAAAGGATAAATCCATCTGAGATAGTTGATTAACATTTGACGAATCCCTGCGAGAAAATCTCACCTCATCCGTTTGTTGTCACACGAAGTGATGGCTCCGGGAAAAGCATTGTTGAGATGAAATTGACGGGGTAAATTTGATTAATTTGTGCTTTTAACATTGGGGTTGTTTCAGACGTCATGACGTGTATTATTCAAGTGAATTTACACCCGTTTATCAGACATTACATCAGCTGTTTTTTAACGTCTATTGATGGACTGATTAACAAAGTGGAAAAGTTAAAAAAATATCATTTTTCAAAAATAATGAGGAAAAGAAAGTTTCCACGTTCTCTATCTGTCTATTGTGATAAGGCCGAGTGGAGTCCACTTCGTCTGGAAAAAAATAATAATAAAAAGATAACTGGAGTACATTTTCCAGGGTTAAAGAGCAACATTGCTGATAAACTAGAAGGTAGTATCATGGTAGTTGATGGCTATACATGTACATGTATATTGTTTTTTGGAGAGAGCTTTAAGGATGGTGTTTTTGCGGATCGAAAAATATACTGTGCATATTAAGCCAATTGTTCCTATTTCTAGTAGAAGTGGTGGTGTGTTTCTCCACCGTATTGTTAATCTTACTCCTTGTGTATTTCTTCATAAATTCTAGTCGCTGTTCTAACTTATCTTCGGCTGAAAGAACAACCGGCGGGCAAAGTACCATGTTTCTTTGCTGCATTTCAAATATTATTTTAAAATCAGCCAAAATTACTTAAAACAGGAAAAAAATTTCGCCGAAAAAAAACTATTTGGCAAAACATTTTTCCTTGCTCTGCTGTGAAATGTGCAATTTAATTTCGGCACAAAAACGTGTGAGAGTGAGACGGTCTGCGGTCTCATCTAAACCATGAAATTACTGCCCTTGGCAAACCATTTGACGCGCTTTTATGTTCTATATACGTAACCAATGAAATGATTATTACAAAAGCATTAAAAATGAGCACCCTGAGAGCGCCAAGGGCCCCACCCGTCGCGTCTGTACACAGAAATGCTTCTGGCAATATACATGAACTGAAGTACTCCCTTTGTTTTTCTCTCCGCTTCCCCAAACGACATCTTCACGGGTGTGCTGTGAAGTTGTGAAAACACAAAACACGGTAATGGCCGAGAATGAGCGTGCCTTCTGCATAAACATTACTACAGATTCCCCCACTGGGAGGAGGCGTAAAAAATGATGTATGCATCATATTATGTGAATGATATCGTGTTGCAGTTTCGCACGGATTCGTCTGCTCCTGACCATACTCCGCCGAACAATTACAATACACTCAAAACACGGCGGAATATTTCGTTTGACAAAAAACTCTGCTCACCCACGATGGCCGCGTTATGAAATGGAGAGAAGAGCATGTTTAAGAACAGTAAGCGATAGAAATCGCGGGGTGATGTTTCATTTTTTCACCTCGGTTTTTCCGATGTTTAAAAAGCGCGTTCGGTCGGACAATCGGGTCCGTGTCCGTGACATGCGCCCGATCCGCCGCGCTGCCCGGGGTGCGTTTGAATTCGGAACAGCGCGCGGTTTAGACGGGGGTTCCTACTGTGAACTCGTCAACAACTCCTTTGGGATACACCTGATTCTCTCGAGATCGTAGTTTGATTCTCGTAAAACAATGCCGTACTCCAACCGGAATAACGGTGATGTCTGCACTTTCGCGGCAACGCGTCACCACACATCACTAAAGTGGCGAATAAATATTTTCTCACATTAACAGCCGGAGATGGTATGATGTTTCGAGTGGATCCTATTGTAGTTCATAATATCGACACAATTGATATTTATCTTGGAAATATTTGTGGTCTAGTTAAGTGTTCGTTCAATCATGGTCACAATCTCGGTCACAGATAGAAAATTTTCTGTTCAATCACATTTGTTTGTTTTACATTCAGAAGCTTATGTGGCAATATTCATGTCCTAGCAGACACATTAATGACGTGTTTGACTGCGAAGGTCAGCAGTCACGAGGCGGAGCTGAAACTGCTCTCCGGGTCAGTGTAACGTTCCGTCAAAGATATTTTACTAGGTCCTACCCGGGTCAGTCATTACCTACCTCATACATGTATCTAGGCCAGGCCTACCCAGGTCAGTGATTACCTAGCTGATATCTAGGGCAGGAAATACCCAGGTCAGTCATTACCTACATGTAGCTTGTATCTAGGGCAGGTCCTACCCGGGTCAGTGATTACGTAGCTGATATCTATAGCAGGTACTACCCAGGTCAGTCATTAATACCTAGCTGGTATCTAGGGCAGGTCATTACCTATCTGGTATCTACGGTAGGCCTTACCCGGATTAGTCATTACATACCTTGTGTAAGCTGGACATCGTCCAATGTCCACATAATCCACATTTTTTTTTTTTTTTTTTTTTTTGTTTGTTTTTTATTTTTTTCCACTTCAGTGTCGTTGCCTTGACTCTCCAACGTCGTGTATTCTGAAAAGATGAAAATATACCGCATTAGAAACCACATGAGGATAACGTTTCCCAAGTTCATTGCCTCTATCATTACCAAATTGATTTANATGATGTCTTCTGCACAATATTTATTGCTATTTGTTGGTTGCGGCTTCAACGCGGCCGCCCCTCTGTGCAAAAAAATGATCAGGCCGAAGCATGACAGATGTACAGCGTAGATACAGGAATGTGACCATACAAAAAAAATTCCATGCCTACGGACTAAAGTCCCCAGTTTTGGTCGCAAATGGGCAAAAACGTGAATATGATAATTGTGATCAGATGGAAAATTCACATTAGTTGAACATTGGCGAGTCTTTTTTCTCAATTTTCCGGTGGTCCGATTTTGGTAGATTTTTGGCATGTTATTCTCCACATTCCATAGTATGCACAGAGAAATGCAGTAGAACCGTTCTGTTGTGATTTGTTGAGGGTTGGCCCGTTTTTTTTTCTCGTTTATTGACTGGACTGGTCAAGGCAGAGAACTGTGGAACAAACCTTCTACGTTCAGGACACAACATTCTCTCTCACTGGGTTTGCAGCTTTACGAAAGACATCTCTGGAACAGGTGTGGGCACTGTCGTGTGATACCAGTGCAGACTCGGGGAGCTCTAATTAAAACTGAAGAAGCGAGCGCCCCACCGAGCGGTACAAACCTGCCTCAATGAGTTATGTGGTTGTTCCAGCTTGAAGGTCGACCAGACACACATGCTCTCACTCACAACTGCTTGTTACCCATAATATCGGCAAAAACGTACTTTTTATTTCACGGAAATTTTTGCTGACACAACTCACTGCAGATTTGAAATGGAGAAATTTTGAAAGTTCAGCCTTAAAGGGCCCCTAGAGGCAGCTTGCTATTGGGCTACTAAAAGTACTGCCACTACACAACAGGGTGCGCTAGTAACATGAACTCATGAATTGTGGATCAAATGTTGCCATTGACGAAATTTTACTTCAAAAATGATGCCCAAGTAGGATCCTCATGCCACCAATTCTGCATTAGTAATATAATCATAAGCACTAAAAAGCTGCTTCTAGAGGCCCTTTAAAGCGTAAAGCCTTCAGACGCCGAATGTGGAAATGGCGCTCATCGGTAGGCTGGATGGATTTTTATGCAGAATCGATGTCAGTGTACATGTGCGTGTACAGTGTGTACACGGAGAATATGCAAACTTGACATGACATCATTAGGACTTGCAGCAACAGTTGTCCCCAACATAGCATCTCTCTGGAGGTCAACATCATCAAGAGTAATACCGAAAAATAAGTAAAAAATGAATGTCGAACAGACACGGCATGAAAAATTAATACCCAACAGATACACATGGTCGACAAAAACAGTCTATAGGAGTCTACTTAGCAAATCTGCGGGGGCTCGGCGACCCCCGAGGAAAAAAATATTCACCCGGGGTAAATTGTCTCAATATTTTTTTGCACTACATATTGCTATCTCGTGTGTGTTCCCCTCTCAGTGTGTATTACATATACACCAAACTACCGTCAATCAACGTCAGATCTGTGATTGACTGCCGGGGAATCACGTGACGGCCCTCCATGGCGCCGTCACCCTACCTGGTGGCTGTAGGTTAATCCCAATCATTGACCTTTGACCTCATGAGTCAATCTGACGCTAGAGATAGACAATTTACCAAAGGTTTATCATCAGTCAACATCATAAAAATTACTCCATCCATTGCGGATGTTCCTGAAGGTCCTTGTCAATTTCTTTTCAATAGCGAACAGCATGCTCCTATATTTCTAGCGTATGACAGGATAACAAGCCGATGAGGCTTCGAAAAACATGTCCGTCTTCAAAAGGTTCGTAGAGGACAGCACAGTGTTACGTACATTGACATTTAACATGCACAAGGCTGTTCATCTTTTATCTTAGCTTATAAAGTTAAATATGGAATATTTATTTTCATGTGTACATGTATTTCTAATATACAATGAAGATGAATTTCATTTTGTTCAAATAAGACCCAAGGCACAGCGTATATATTTTTAACTATCTAAGTACCCGTCACATGACGGGCTTAATACACAGGTGAACGTCGAATTCATTTTCTCAGTACACAAATTCAATTTATTATACCGCGGCGATCACCATGGCAATGAACATGAAATCGCTTTTAACTGAACTTTCTGGAGGAATTTTCCAGAATTTCATGCGCCCAAAACCTAGTCCGAAACGTAGGCTTCCCGTTGGTACCAAGTGTCTCGGCCTTCTGGCGGTAGCTTTCGCGATTATCCGTCACAAAAACGGCCTACGCTCTTATTACATGTATATAGATATGAAAAATATGTTATAGATATAACAATGTATAATAAGGTACACTGTGTATAGATATTGGCCAAACGGAGTTTCCTGAAAATCTCCTCTGAATATTAAGCTACTAACATGACTGACTAACATCGTAACTATAAAAAATGTCTTTAAAAACGCTGAGGTGGGTCCTTCATTCATCTCAAAGCAATCGATGTACAGCGTTCCACTTGATTACTTCAATACTCAATGCACATTCGAGTGCAACTCTATCATCGAACACGATGCACGAATTCACATTCCGAAATGAAATACGAGATGGACTGCATTCAAATCGCGAAATCGCGTTGATATAGTGTTGTCAAAAAGTCAATATTTTGCCAGTTGGAAAGATTGTTAAATTAGGTCCATTTCGACGCGGCGGGAAGGTTTACTTTCACCACTACAGCGCAGGGAGGGCTCCAGCCACCCGCGGGTTTATAAACACGGCCCGCGTCTCGCCCTGTCGTAATTAGAGGGAGCCCCAAGCGAAGGTGAACTGCAGACCACCTTCGTCAGAGGAACTCCCGGGGACGGCATGAAAAAGTATACAATAATTTATTCCATACAACATTGCATTATGAATGTCGGAGTTAGGATTTGCTGATGTGTGACTATAGGCGGAACGGACGATTGTTGAATACTGTACTTGTTGAGATATACATGTACAGTACTTATATTATATAAGGAAATAAATAACTAGTGTGACCAGAATTTAGGCCTAACGTTTATCTTTTTTAAAAAGATAAACATCAGGGGCCTGTTTCATAAAGTGACTTTAAGCTAATTGTACCATTAACTCAAAGCACTTTCCATGTGGTTAAAGGTACCATTAGCCTAAGGTCACTTTATGAAACAGGCCCAAGGCCATTTGCAGATTGCATATGAAGGAGAAATTTCTTGATTCCAACTTGGATCTGGTACATTGTATTTGCTCTATCCAAGTGTGCTGATCGTATATGTACATGTACAATGTATATCGAAGGTTCATACACAAACGCTTTATGCCCATTTTTGCAGTTTTGAGAAAGTTGAAAACAGTTGAAATTTAGAGTGTGTAGTAAACTGATGAAATTAAAAAAGAATTCATATCCGGTAATAAAAATGACGTGCCTGGCATTAAGGATTTGTCCTAAAACCTGCGTCGCTGCACACGCCAGAAAAAAATCAATGGTGATGAAAAGGCTAGGGACGAACTTGGTCCAGCCATTATCGTACACGACAGTCACCATCAAATATTTACATGTATAACAAAATCAATCGTAGCGTCGTGTGGTTTGGGAAATGCTTATGAAGAGAATACCCGTCTGGGTTGATTTTTGCAAGAATTTCGTTTGATGTAGGGCCAAAGAACAACTGGACACGCTCACTTTTAAGCGGGGTACATTGGCACCACGGATTTTGTCCGAATCAGCAGTTCCGCAAAAATTAGATCAAATGGATTTTTGTCCTTGTTTATCAAAACCGACGATACCAACAGTTCTAATGAAACGCGCCAACAGGGTTAACTCTAGGCTCAGTTTCGCTCAATTTCTTGTAATTTACAATGAAATTACTCCTGGCTACAGCTAAAGTGTATTGCACTCATCGTCGGGCGAAACCAGTTGTTCTTGCTAGCATGAGCAAATTATTCGCGATGTAGGCCTACGAAGTTCTCCCCAGTCCAACTTAAACTTGCACCGAGAAAACAGCATTGCTCACCTGAAGTTGATCTTTCTTGCAGCTAATAAGGGGCTTTAACACACTACCTTTGGTTTTAGTTGCAGGGTTAGTCAGGTACAATTTGAATTATACATCTTGAGGCATTTAGTTGAAGACGTTTTCTTGCCGTCAGACACGTGTAGTCAGCTATCATCGCCCGCTAGGAGCGCTGCGGGGGCTCCCATCACGCGCGCGCAAGCCACATTTTTCAAACCATCGAAATGTAACGCTAAGTTTATCCCATGAGCTCCGGTGATGTTACGTGTTATTTTCTCTCTCATTTAGTTTGCTATACAACACGAACGCTTCACTCAATACTCCAAAACAATTAAAAAACACCACCTACGCAACTCTGTGAATGGTACACCACATGCATTCAACATTGAAGCTGTTGCTAGTAGTAAACAGACGCAAGATTTGGGCAATCACGGAAACAGGCCATCTTCTTTAGTCCGCAGCACACGAGACAACTTTATTTTTTGCCCTTGCTCAGCAATATAGTGAAAAGCAAATGCAAGAATTCTTACCCCGTGTGTGGTGAAAAAGCAATGGCGTCTTGCTTACAGCAATGAGTAGTAAAAGTCAAACATACAGTGTAGCCGAGGGCTATACATGTATGTAGACCCCACCAAGACTGGGCATAATATTAAAAAAATATCAAAAAGTCGAACGTGTGGAGTGAAGATATATCAAAAAACGAAGAAACATTTGGCAGATTTTTTAGCCCATTTTTTAGAACCCATAGCGCTTTCATTCCTTTTAGGAAAAAATGGCGGAACAATTTGGGCGTGTACGGCGGCTTAACTCATAGCAATAATTACAAGAAGCAAGGAGCTCTTGAAAACATCTCCAAATGGGACAAATTATCTTGCTTTCCATAAATTGCTCGCAATGAGCAAGAAAAGTTCTGTGCTGCGGGCTTTTGCAATGAAGAAAAAAGAACTTCCCCTATCCATGCGACGACAGGCCATCCCAAGGGACACAGTTGACAACAAACACCGTGAGAAATCCATGCACCTTCTCCGATAAACAAACTGATATCGCGCGGACAGGTTTCACCTTGCTGTAAGGTCAGTTAAACCTGTCGTTGACTTAACCAGTAAAACACAAAAGGTCACATTTTCTTTTGACCTGAGAATTTTGTAACGTAATTAACAGCAGTTTTGGCGAAAGGATCGAAAGATAGTTCACTAAGAAGTCATCAGCAATTCTCGCCGTGCGCGGTAAAAATTTTCATATGATTTTTTTCAAATTCAGATTTAGGGCCTAGGGCTATATGTAGACCCCATCTAAGCTTTGACTGAGCATATTCAAAAAATATGTCGAAAAAATTTGAGCGTGTACGCCGGTGTAATGCCCTGGCTTAATTAGTGACACACTGATAAACTGGTTTTCTTGACCAACGGATAGGTCCTGAAAAAGAGGGTGGGTCTACATGTAGCTGTCGAGACGGTATACATGTATACATGTAACAAAACAAACTTAGTGGAATTGACGAAAATATTTTGGCCGCTGTTCAAGGAGCGAAAATACTCAATGTAATTGTTTCCGCTTCTACAAATCATGTACCTTTGTGTTTCCTAATCTCCCCTCTCCCACCACATTTTGGTGGTCCTGGGTCCATATTCATAAACATACATGTACTTACATGTAAGTCGAAGTCTGATACTTATCTTTTGTGTTGAACAAAGGATAAGTGTCACACTTACATGTACATGTAGATACATGTATAAGTAGTTTTATGAATTCGGGCCCAGGACACGAACAATCTTAGATTGTACCTGTCTTTCTTTCCAATGTAGAACAGGGCAAGGATTAGCTAAACGGTGCTAGAAAATCTCTGCAGACAGTGCAAGCCAGCGTACATTGCCACATTTAATACCTTAGTTTTCACCTTATTTTAAAGCGAATGATTGAATTAATGAAACACTTAATTTTGCTGCCCTAATAGATTAATACAAAAAGCCTAATTACGGTTTGACCTGCTGTTTGCTTAATGAAATCTCGACGTGACGATGTCAGTTGAAAGTTTAATTTCATTTAATCAAATTAAGGCCATCGTATTATTTCTTTACGCTATGGTGTATTTTAATTGCTTGGAAAATCATTCACGGTGATTGATGTTGAGAACAGCGAGCATGGGTGGTCATTAAAACACTCCATCAGTTCATCTTATGTGGCAGCAACGCCACAGTTTACTAAATAGCAATTTATGGCTCTTTCTTCGCGTTTTTCTTTCCATTTTATTAAACTCAATCAATTTTATACGCGATCCTCAAAGTAGAGTTTATATCGAGGCTGAATTATACACATATTAAGGCTAACAGTTAAATGATTGGGAAAGCTATGGCTAGAAATTATACCTGCCGCCAAAATGTCGCCGTTCCTATTTCTCTCTAACTGGAAATTCTATTCTCAATTTTTGATTTTCATTTCGTTATTTTGATGCTGAATATTTCAATCAATTGAATTGATGACTGTATGATGACTCATTCGCCACCACAATGCTGCAACAATCATGGTACCCTATTTCCATTCTTTTTCTTGACGAGGACAATGCAAAACGTTTTCAAAATTGGAAGATTCAACACTACAAATGTACGTTAAATTCTTTCTTACATGTACGTTACGTGAATATACAAGTCATGTACATGTATACCAAAGTTCGACAGTAAGCAGTAGTAGCTGTACCGTTGCTTCATGCAAAGTCGTCTCCGAATTTCGCAAATTCTCGACGGATCTCCGGTTGGGGTCGAAAATTTGCGAAATTCGGAGACGACTTCACTTATACTATCATTTTGTGTGTCGTTTTTGTGCTCTATGTTGGATATCAGTTGCTAGACGTGAAGGGCGTTATTTCCTACATGTAGTTTTTCACAGTTTTTAAATGTACAAGAACAAAGAAAATATGGGACAATTATAAGTGTAAAATTTGAACTTTTATAGTCAATTCTATGCTTGCAAATACTCTAGCAGAAAGAGAGGGCCGAGACCCTTCCAAGGTAAACACTGACTCCTATAATTCTTTAGTCAGGCCCTAGGCCCATATGTATAACCAAGTCAATGAAGGCCGTAGGCAAACTGCTACTGGTTTGCACTTCGTTCCGACGGCAACATCGGACAGAAGATAAATTATTGATCGAGTGTCAAATTATTTAGATTTTAAGCAAATGTAACAATACTAAACATGGAGCGTCTTACACAATCTCTACTAATCCATAAGTCAAGTATCACCAACTCCTGCTGGGTCGGTTATTAGACTTCGACCGGTCCAATAATGAAACTAAGAAATTACTCAAAGATGAATAAGATCAGTCGTAATCTCGAAGACCCTCCATTACTGATTCTGCGCATTCCGACCAGCGCTACCGGAAGTAGACCGGCGGCCATGAAAGGAACGCATCTCCGCTCTTGAAGCGTATAATGGCGCGCTTCATTTAGGGTCAGGAAATTAAGGAATGGGAGAATCGATGACTGAAATACAATCGTTATTCTTGGGTTCTCGGGGATACACAGCTCGTAGCAGTGCACTATTCGAGTGTTGCTTCCACACATTGGGCCGTATTTTAGAACGTTCCTTAACAATAGTGAGTTTAAGAAACCATACGTTAACGCTAACGCTAACGCTAATTACGTCAAAATGACGTCACTCCCCGAAGAAATACAACAGATTCATTCGATGTGACGTCAAAATGATGTCAATAACGTTAGCGTTAGCGTTAACGTATGGTTTCTTAACCTCACTATTAATGTCCACCTTAAATCTATTGTTCTCGATGGTTTTACAATAGACTTAAGGTCGACCTTAACGTTAAGGAACGTTCTAAAATACGACCCATAATCTCTAGCGAATAAGAAGCTTGGACAGACTTAATAATCTGCTTTTTGGCTTTGTGTACTCCATCCGATTCTGGGTGTGTTTCAAAAAGTGTTCCGTCCGACACCAGAAAATTTTCACCATTCGTTCGTCTACTGGTGAAAGGCTATTTCTTGAAAATCTACAACATTCACGTCAGATCTAGGTACCATGGAGCTCTAAATTATGGCACTGCAAATTAATTGGTCTATAAAACCCATTAAAGTCTGACAGCAGAAAGTAGTTTTGGTGTCGGACGGAATAGATTTTGCTGGTACATGTAAGTTCAATATTTTTTGATACCCTCCTTCAAATGAGTCCAAGATACAGAATAGCACAAAATTGACACACAAAATGATAATAAGCAAGAAGTCAATCTCCAGAATTCACGAATTTTCGACCCCAACCGGGGTCTTTTTCAAGTGGAACTTTCAATCTGAAACTGTGTTAGTTCTACATTCGGGTTTCAGCTCCTTCAAATGAGTGTACACTGTACATCCCAGATGGAGAAACTAATAGTTTAAGGTGTATATTATTAAATACTACATTTGATTTTTGTAAAACCAATGATACAAATCTTTGTGATCATTCCACCATGCATTTGACGAAGTTGCACCCATCTAAGTCTTAAATACCCTTTGTGAATTCGGCCCAAAATCTCTTATCGGCGATGGATTCCGTAATTCTACCAAAAAACAAGTTGAGCAAGACAGATTTTAAGAAGACTTTCTATTCCCAGCCTCTTGTCTTCTGAAAGTTCTTATGGTTCATGTCATTTCAATTCGCCAGAAGCAATTTTCGGTGCGTTAGATATCAGTATTAAGGTCGGAATTATGGTTAACCGTCCATGCCAAGTCAGCCCCTTTCGTAATTCGTTCGATAAATTATTCACAGAATGTCCGCTCCACCTGAAAATGAGTTCTTTAGCCACAAACCGATACTGCGATGATCAAGCAGAGACGTGAATTATTCATGTGTCAACCTCTTTTGGATTCATTACAACCGACCGAGTGCGTAGTGGCGGCTCTGAATTGATTGCCAAACAAAATGGCGATAACAACGTCATCTAGGTCACGGACACCGAATAGCTATGCGGTGTGATCTACATTAGATGTTTTAGGGGAAGAAATAAATAATAGACGAATGGGAATGTTATGTACTGTACATTTATTTGAAACGAGCAATATGTGCGTAACGTAGAGTGAAAATTATTCTCACTGGGTGACTTGAAATGAGTACAATTCACTGCTTGAAACGAATGAAACGGCGCCCCCTAATGGGCACCAATCGATGGTGTTTTACACACGAGTAGAAGTTGGATGTTTACGTTTTCAAAAAAGGAAAATTTCTTTGCTGTTGAATAAAATGTACAGCTGTTGTGAGATTTACAGATTTTTTATTCGTATTTCTAGTTGATATTTCAGCAGAGCAGCAGTGAGAGAGGATAGTCTGAAGGTTGTAAAACACGATAGAAGATACATGTATCTCTGATTATTGAAATTTAAATGAATAGTCCCTGGCGTAGGTTTTTAAAATCCCCAATATTTTTAGTTTTGCGATATTGACCTTTCCTAATCTGAATTACCAATTCTTTTTTTAATGAAGTTTTCTATACTTTGACTGTTTTTTTTTAAAATTGTTTTCTTGCTCTAGGTATGTCATAGCTTTCTTTCAATATCTTTGAATCCACAGAAAAAATGAGTTGCATGCAGTAATGATATATATGACCCGTCACAGCAAACCCACATTAAGTCGCACAAGTTATGAACCGGGATGAACCGAAATAACTCCAGGCCCCGTATTCATAAAACTACTTAAGTCTAAGTATGACACTTATCCTTTGTTCAACACAAAAGATAAGTATCACACTTAGACTTAAGTAGTTTTATGAATACGGGGCCAGGAGGTAAAGGAAGAAGTGTAATCACTCAGATTTTATAAAAGACAGGCAATAAGCCTAGGCCTACTGAAATCGACAAAACGTCGTTCTCCATCTCATGACCGGCCCTTCAGAGCAACTTACTGGTTTTGCGGTCACATATGGCATTGACTCCCAGCTCTGTTCGGCCACGATGGCCATATCCGCGGCGACATTGCCTGTTCCTTTGAAATGTACAAAACAGGAGACAGGACTTCTGACTCAACTCAAGACTAGAATGCGTCATCAAAAATATCATTGAAATCATCATTAGAACCACAGCCATTTGGGAGCCTTTGATGTTGGACAGATGAAGCGTCCAGTCGCTCCCATAGCTTTAAAACCTGACGCCCAAATTGGTGGGAACCAGCGTGTTGCATGAACAACTCCCGCAGAAAATCACCCCACCATCTTTTTCGATATATTAATTAAATTGCGAGATCAGTGTCTTAGCGGGATTTCTCCACCCCGCCGTGCTGGAACATCGGTCCTAATGATGTGTGAAAATAACCCTAAATCAGGGATTAATGCGATATATTGGATGTCACAGTTGACAGGGTGAAGCTGTGAAGATAAGCTCCGTTTCAAGACGAGAAACATCTTCAAGACTTTTTCTTTAAAAAAAACTATAGGAAAATTGGAAATTATATAAGTATCCGATATGTTCTTGCCCATTAACTCGTCTACCGCAACAGTCCAGCAGACGGCATCTTCTGTCAATTTTTTCGCATCCTATAGGGAACTGATTGAAAAATATTTGAAGAAAGGTTTTTCCTGCCAACCATCTGAAGCATCTTTCTTCAAATTCTTTCTAATTTATTCCCAATGAATTTAGAAAACTTTAGCAGAAGATAGGCCTACTGCCTAGGCAGATGAGTAAACAAATAAAACAAAGAAATCGACAAGTACTATGACCACCTCGTTCTGCACGACACTTTTTAGCAATCTTGTTGCTCCCAATTACATGTACAGTATGGTATGACATTGACCTGTGGGTATAAAACTTGAATTCTGGACCAGTCATGGGTCCAAGTTATGCAAGTGTACCGCAGCACGAAGACAAAGATGTCAGCGATGAATAACTTCTATGATGAGCAAGTGGGGGAACACGTGTAGAAATGTCACCTAACCATAATTTCAAATGTCGTGCAGCAACATCTTTTAGGTAACAGCGACAAAATCACGAGCCATCGACGGAGTGCGTGTTCCAGCACAGCCTATAGCGACACCAGTCGCCCCAAGCTTGTTTAGAGAGCGACAACACACCATTGCCCCTAATGGATTTACTTAAGATATCCTATTATCTTGTCATAAGGGGCGGGATAATTTAGAAGAAAATTACGAAACAATTATGAAATTGTGTGACAAAGGATAAATCCATCTGAGATAGTTGATTAACATTTGACGAAACCCTGAGAGAAAATCTCACCTCATCCGTTTGTTGTCACACGAAGTGATGGCTCCGGGAAAAGCATTGTTGAGATGAAATTGACGGGGTAAATTTGATTAATTTGTGCTTTTAACATCGGGTTGTTTCAAACGTCATGACATGTATTACTCAAGTGAATTTACATCGGTTTATCAGACACTACATCAGCTGTTTTTTAACGTCTATTGATGGACTGATTAACGAAGTGGAAAAGTTTCAAAAAATATCATTTTTCAAAAATAATGCGGAAAAGAAAGTCTTCGCGTTTTCTATCTGTCTATTGTGATATGGCCCAGTGGAGTCCACTTCGTCTGAAAAAAAAATTAGTAGCAAAAAAGATGACTCGAGTAAATTTTCTAGGGTTAAATAGCAACATCGCTAATAAACTAGGTAGTATCATGGTAGTTAGGATTGGTATTACATGTAGGTATTAGGTCATACTTTTTTTCTCGTAGGACGGGTATTAGTATTTCTCCACTGTATTAATTAATCTTTCTCTTGTGAATTTCTTCATGAAATTCTATCTTTGGGCTGAAAGAAAAACTGACGGGAAAAATAGTACATGCACCATGTTTCTTTGCTACATTTCCAATATTATTTTGAAAACAGCCAAAATTACTTAAAACAGAAAAAATTGTATTTTTCTCTAAAAAAATAATTTGGCAAAACATTTTTTCCTCGCTCTGCGGTGAAATGTGCAATTTAATTTAGGTACAAAAACGTGTGAGAGTGAGACGGTCTGCGGTCTCATCTAAACCATGAAATTACTGCCCTTGGCAAACCATTTGACGCGCTTTTATGTTCAATATACGTAACCAATGAAATGATTATTACAAAAGCATTAAAAATGAGCACCCTGAGAGCGCCAAGGGCCCCACCCGCCGCGTCTGTACACAGAAGTGCTCCTGGCAATATACATGAACTGAAGTACTCCCTTTGTTTTTCTCTCCGCTTCCCCAAACGACATCTTCACGGGTGTGCTATGAAGTTGTGAAAACACAAAACACAGTAATGGCCGAGAATGAGCGTGCCTTCTGCATAAACATTACTACAGATTCCCCCACTGGGAGGAGGCGTAAAAAATGATGTATGCATCATATTATGTGAATGATATCGTGTTGCAGTTTCGCACGGATTCGTCTGCTCCTGACCATACTCCGCCGAACAATTACAATACACTCAAAACACGTCGGAATATTTCGTTTGACAAAAAAACTCTGCTCACCCACGATGGCCGCGTTATGAAATGGAGAGAAGAGCATGTTTAAGAACAGTAAGCGATAGAAATCGCGGGGTGATGTTTCATTTTTTCACCTCGGTTTTTCCGATGTTTAAAAAGCGCGTTCGGTCGGACAATCGGGTCCGTGTCCGTGACATGCGCCCGATCCGCCGCGCTGCCCGGGGTGCGTTTGAATTCGGAACAGCGCGCGGTTTAGACGGGGGTTCCTACTGTGAACTCGTCAACAACTCCTTTGGGATACACCTGATTCTCTCGAGATCGTAGTTTGATTCTCGTAAAACAATGCCGTACTCCAACCGGAATAAC
>NMRB01000192.1:238188-257636 GCA_002633025.1 Notospermus geniculatus | reverse complement strand
TCAGACGAGCGATCGCCATCATACGATTGTTATTTTATACATCCATGATATATTCTATTATCACTTATTGTACTGTTTTATAGAAGGATGATTCATGTTACAGATTCCTATTCTACGTTAATTTGTTGTTTTCGAGGCTTAATTGTTTATAACATTTTCTCACGGTAGGGCCATTCGCCCATTCTGCGTATGACATATAAGATATATAAACCTGATTACGAAAGACATACAATTATGCTTATTTTTTGCTAATTGTTCAACAGAGATTTAAATCTGCCGGAAGCGTATATAGGGTATTGTGTTACATATCATATCGATTTTGAAATCAGTTGTTGAGATCAGTGATATGTCTGATATAAATCAAAATGTCACGGACCAATATATCAAAATTAGAATCGTAAAAAGCCACAATGAATTTTACTTTTTTGGTAATACCGATCAAGATATGTCACACATTAGAAATTATCCTTTTTTTAAACTTTTGGGTAGAAACAGACATATTGTGACTGCGACAACTTTTTTGAGTTTTGATCCAAAATAGTTCAGATATGAAATATTATGGCGTGTAATATTTTTTTCGCCGCCAGGCAGTGTGTTTTTTCCTTCATTTTTTCTCTTCGATTGAAAATGGAGTGAAAAATTTAACTTCGGCGTGCGAGACAAAAAATATAGTTGCTGTGGGAAAAAGACAATGCTGCAGCAATTAAATATGATGTCTTCTGCACATTATTTATTGTATTTGTTGGTTGCGGCTTCAACGCGGCCGCCCCTCTGTGCAAAAAATTGATCAGGCCGAAGCATGACAGATGTACAGCGTAGATATAGAAATCTGACTACGCCAAAAATTTCCATGTACGGTATGGTATGCCTATGGACTAAAGTCCCTTGAATAGTTTTGGTCGCAAATGGGCAAAAACGAGAAGAGATATTATGATCAGAAGGAAAATTCACATTAGCTGAACTTTGGCGACGTTTTTCTTTTCAATTTTCCGGTGGTCCGATTTTGGTAAAATTTTGGTATGTTATTCTCCACATTCCATAGTTCATGCACAGAGAAATGCAATAGAACCGTTCTGTTTTGATTTGTTGAGGGTTGGCCCGTTTTTTTTCTTTTATTGACTGGACTGCTCTAGGCAGAGAACTGTGGAAGAAACCTTCTACGTTCAGGACACGACAACATTCTCTCTCACTGGGTTTGCAGCTTTACGAAAGACATCTCTGGAACAGGTGTGGGCACTGTCGTGTGATACCAGTGCAGACTCGGGGAGCTCTAGTTATGTGGTTGTTCCAGCTTGAAGGTCGACCAGACACACATGCTCTCACTCACAACTGCTTGTTACCCACAATATCGGCAAAAACGTACTTTTTATTTCAGGAAAATTTCTGCTGACACAACTCACTGCAGATTTGAAATGGAGAAATTTTGAAAGTTCAGCCTTAAAGGGCCCCTAGAGGCAGCTTGCTATTGGGCTACTAACAGTGCTACCACTACACACCAGGTGGCGCTAGTAACCATGAACTCATGAATTGTGGATCAAGTGTTGACATTGACGAAATTTTACTTCAAAAATGATGCCCAAGTAGGATCCTAATGCCACCAATTCTGCATTAGTAATCATATAAATATGCACGAAAAAGCTGCCTCTGGAGGCCCTTTAAAGGGCCTCTAGAGGCAGCTCGCCATTAGGCTACTATCAGTACCGGTTCTTCGGCCAGGCGGCGCCACTTTAACGTAATAATCACTAGTACGAGGTATTCAACCTGGGTTTTCCCCGTGGTTTTCCCCTGCCATGCTGGCTGCCTCTAGAGGCCCTTTAAAGCTTAAAGCCTTCAGACGCCGAATGTGGGAATGGTAAGGCAAAGTGGGGTAATAGTAGCCCCGGGGTAATAGTAGCCCCTAGCCTGGTTTTTGATTGATATTCCAGAAATGAATGAATCAATTCATTACGGGGTAATAGTAGCCCCTGACTCCTACTTTTGAAATGGCTCTCAGATGCATATTATGGGTTCCTGTGCCATGAATTTCAAGTGATGCTGACAGAAGAAGTGCCACAACAAGATTCGGGCAGATTTTTTGCTGTCCCTCAAGAAATAACCTGTGCAGTTTACAAAATAGGTGAAAAGGGGGCTACTATTACCCCACTTTACCTTATTATTTTGCGCTCATCGGTAGGCTGGATGGATTTTTATGCAGAATCGATGTCAGTGTACATGTGCGTGTACAGTGTATACACGGAGAATATGCCAACTTGACATGACACCATTAGGACCTGCAGCAACAGTTGTCCTCGACACAGCCTCTCTCAGAGGAACAGCATCAAGAGCAATAGAGTGTTTGCACGTGACGTCACAGCGGCCATGTTGGAGGCATACAACAAAAGAACAGACTTCCAAAACAATCGAAGTTAATCTCCGTAGACCGTGACTGGCGACAAATTCTTTTGTTCATACCTCCAACATGGCCACCGGTGCAAACACTCTATACCGAAATTAAAATAAGTAAGAAAAATAACGTCGAACAGACATGACATGAAAATATTAAAACCCAACAGATGGTCGAAAAACAGTTGCACGTTTATATGAGTCTACATGTACTTAGCAAATCTGCGGCAGCTCGACGACCCCCGAGGAAAAAAATATTCACCCGGGGTAAATTGTCTCAATATTTTTTTGCACTACATATTGCTATCTCGTGTGTGTTCCCCTCTCAGTGTGTATTATATACACTAAACTCCCGTCAATCAACGTCAGATCTGTGATTGACTGCCGGGGAATCACGTGACGGTCCTCCATGGCGCCGTCACCCTACCTGGTGGCTGTAGGTTAATCCCAATCATTGACCTTTGACCTCATGAGTCAATCTGACGCTAAAGATAGACAATTTACAAAAGGTTTATCATCAGTCAACATCATAAAAAATTACTCCATCCATTGCGGATGTTCCTGAAGGTCCTTGTCAATTTCTTTTCAATAGCAAACAGCATGCTCCTATATTTCTAGCTTATGACAGGATAACAAGCCGATGAGGCTTCGAAAAACATGCCCGTCTTCAAAAGGTTCGTAGAGGACAGCACAGTGTTGCGTACATTGACATTTAACATGCACAAGGCTGTTCATCTTTTATCTTAGCTTAAAAGTTAAATATGGAATATTTATTTTCATGTGTACATGTATTTTTAATATACAATGAAGATGAATTTCATTTTGTTCAAAAGGCAAAAGGCACAGCGTATATATTTTTAACTAGCTACGTACCCGTCACATGACTGGCCGGTTTAATACGCAGGCGAACGTCGAATTCATTTTCTCAGTACACAAATTCAATTTATTATACCGCGGCAATGAACATGAAATCGCTTATAACTGCACTTTCTGGTCGGAGGAATTTTCCAGAATTTCATGCGCCGAAAACCTATTCCGAAACGTAGGCTTCCCGTTGGTAGCAAGTGTCTCGGCCTTCTGGCGGTAGCTTTCGCGATTATCCGTCACAAAAAAACGGTCTACGCTCTTATTATAGATATGAAAAATATGTTATAGATATAACAATTTTGTATAATAATGTACACTGTATATAGATATTGGCCAAACGGAGTTTTCTGAAAATCTCCTCTGAATATAAAAGCTGTACCAACACGACTAACATCGTAACCACAAAAAAAATGTCTTTGAAAACGCTGAGGTGGGTCCTTCATTCATCTCAAAGTAATCGATGTACAGCGTTCCACTTGATTACTTCAATACTCAATGCACATTCGAGTGCAACTCTATCATCGAACACGATGCACGAATTCACATTCCGAAATGAAATACGAGATGGACTGCATTCAAATCGCAAAATCGCGTTGATATAGTGTTGTCAAAAAGTCAATATTTTGCCAGTTGGAAAGATTGTTAAATTAGGTCCATTTCGACGCGGCGGGAAGGTTTACTTTCACCACTACAGCGCAGGGAGGGCTCCAGCCACCCGCGGGTTTGTAAACACGGCCCGCGTCTCGCCCTGTCGTAATTAGAGGGAGCCCCAAGCGAAGGTGAACTACAGACCACCTTCGTCAGAGGAACTCCCGGGGACGGCATGAAAAAGTATACAATAATTTATTCCATACATTGCATTATGAATGTCGGTGTTAGGATTTGCTCATGTGTGACTATAGGCGGAACGGACGCTTGTTGAATATCGTACTTGCTGAGATATACAGTACTTACATGTATATAAATAAATAAACTAGTTTGACCAGAATTTTTTTACAGTCTTTATCATAGGCCTAACGTTTATCTTTTTAAAAAAGATAAACATCAAGGGCCTGTTTCATAAAGTGACTTTAAGCTAATGGTACCATTAACTCAAAGCACTTTCCATGTGGTTAAAGGTACCATTAGCTTAAGGTCACTTTATGAAACAGGCCCAAGGCCATTTGCAGATTGCATAGGAAGGAGAAATTTCTTGATTCAAACTTGGATCTGGTATTTGCTCTATCCGAGTGTGCTGATCGTATATGTATATCGAAGGTTCATACACAAACGCTTTATGCCCATTGTTGCAGTTTTGAGAAAGTTGAAAACATTTGAAATTTTGAGTGTGTAGTAAACTGATGAAGTTAAAAAAGAATTCATACCAGGTAATAAAATTGACGTTTCTGGTGTTAAGCATTTGTCCTAAAGCCTGCACAAGCCAGAAAAAAATCAATGCTGATGAAAAGGCTAGAGACGAACTTGGTCCAGCCATTATCGTTCACGACAGTCACCATCAAATATTTACATGTATAACAAAATCAATCGTATCGTCCTGTGGTTTGGGAAATGTCCATGAAGAGAATACCCGTCTGGGTTGATTTGTGCAAGAATTTCGTTTGATGTAGGGCCAAAGAACAACTCGACACGCTCACTTACTTTGGACAGGCATACCAGGAGGACCCCAAAATGACAAGTGACCAGTTCAGGTTGGTCCGGCGGGAAGGTGGGGAGTATTTCTTTGCAGCGTGTCAGTAAGATACATGTTAATCAAAAAGTTGAACCAATACCTGACTAAGAGGGAAATTCACGGTGCTGTACCGTTACACGGCCTAGGCAATATCATCATCGTCTGAAAGTTTCTTTAAACTCACTTCACCACATCACAGTGTCTGGGTTTAGCCCTCAGCAGCTCCAGTCGTTCCTGCCGCGACTCTCGGGGAGAAACTGGGGAGCATCAAATCGACCCGTCATTGCCGCCGGGGTTAGCGGAGTGCAGCCCGGCAAGGTACCATCTTGCAACATACAACCTACAGGAATGTTTAGATTCAGGCTGTAGGCATGCTAGCGAACCTCCACAACACGTCTATAGATTTTTCATTCATTATGAAACAATCTGGAGAAAGCTTTTGAATTTAATTTATGCAGCTTAACGCGAAGGGAAAAACACAAGAACTTTGTTACCCATGATGCATCGCGCGTGTCTGGTTTTGACTGGTTTTCTTGACGAGGTAAAATGTACTTGTGCGATTCGCGTAGAAGTTGGGAAAGAGAATCCAAAGTGCCCAGAGAGTTGATGGTTTGGTTATGTTGCCTCCTGTTCCCGCTGTGACGAGATAGGCCGAGATTACTGTGCAATGCCCGGGCATAAATAGGGATAATTTCGCGACGGGAGAAGTAATTTTACTCAGGGAGACTCAGCGGCAATGCTAATCACGAAAATGACGGACGTGGCTTCGGTTGCAGTCATTGAGGACAATTTTACAGAAATACACTTCTTTCCGTTCGAGGCGTTCATGCTTATTGGCCTGAAATTACTCTCGCTGAAACCGACGGAAGTATTCGCGAAAATAAACTGCGATAAACACGGTGAGGGAAAACTCACGTAATTTCAGCTATCATCCAATGTCCTGTTGTTCTTCTAATTGACCGGCCTCTTGGCTGAATACATCATGGTTTCAGACCATGTATCCATTCCATTTCGGGCTCATAACGCAAATTCAAGTCTAGAATGTCATCACGTACATGTACGTTTTTGAAGAACAATGATTTTTTTATTGTGAAGATGCACACAATTACAATACCTACATGTACAATGCATTTTTATAAAACTGGCAATCAAAAAAGTGGATAAATTGCAAACTTTAAGTCAACAGTCACGAGTTATCCGAGATTAGAACATCTCGGACAAAAATACGAACATCAAAAACTGATTTCCCATACATTTTAATAGGCATGGGCCCATATTCATAAACATACTTAAGTCAAAGTGCGATACTTATCTTTTGTGTTGAACAAAGAATAAGTGTCACACTTACATGACTTAGACTTACGTAGTTTTATGAATATGGGCCCTGGGTCCATATTCATAAAACTACTTAAGTCTAAGTGTGACACTTTTCGTTTGTGTTGAACAAAGGATAAGTGTCACACTTACACTTAAGTAGTTTTATGAATATGGGCCCAGGTCTGAATATTATTTGTGAAAAAGCAATGCTCTGCTTGCATACCATTTGTCGTCGTATTTTTTTAGTTTTGTGCTCGAATCTCATGGATTTCCTCGACGGTTGTCCACGATCCTAGCAATTCTTTTACTATTTATCTACACATGTATGTTCATAATCACTGCTCGTTTTACTTTTAGTGTGTTTGTGTCATACTGTACATTTCAGTGAGCTTCAGTGGTGCCCAATAAAGTTTTAAACCTGAAAAAAAATGAGTATATTTGTAACTTGTGGAAGTATAGAATTCCTTAGAGTGGTTAATTGCTTCAACAGACGTGGAGAAAATTGTTTGCTGAAAATTTGAAAACTGAAACTGAAATAACCGTTACAGGTGGTGCGGTTTAACAAGCGCTTTTAAACTGTCATAACTCGCTATTCTTAGAAAGATGGCTACGAAATATTGCTGCCAATCGAAAGCTGTTCTAAATAAAACATTATGAAAACAAAACTGGGAGCAAGAATAGAACCCTCCGCGGAATTCCCCGACTCCTACCGAGTTGCATTGTGGAGAGAAATCAGTTCAAGCGGAGACTGCTCCACGATTAGCCGGTGCCCTTTCTACGAGCACGCCGGGCGCATACCAACCGTGGCCGCGCCACAATCTGCTGCACGGTTCCTACTGGGACGACCAAACCCGTCTCCGTAGGTGGTTGACCGGATTGGTGTTGTTACCTAACCTTCCCCTCTGGCTAAAGCGGTCCCTGTGACAGCTGAACTCGCGGGTCCAATGGTCATTAATTTACCTTTTATTTGTGCAATATAATAATAACGGAGTTATTGCTTAGTGCTTGAAGACGTTACATTCCGAGGATTCCTGTATCGTGTTGAAAATGAGGACCATCAAGAAAGTGATGGACTTCATCCGCTTCCTCATCCCTGCGTGTAAAAATATGACAATCAGTTTTGGCAACTTGTAATTTTGTAACTGAAACGGTTTTGTTGGGTAATGGAGGCCAATAAATTTCACATTGTGTCCAGTTACGTTTAATGCTAGGGTTTTGTGAGAATCTTAAACTCGACAAATTTTTAGATTGGAATCCTTCATTTGTCAATTGAAAGCACAATGCGGTTGTTCGGAAGAATTCTTTGGGGTTGCCTAGGAATTATCGGCCTTTTTACAACCATTGATGACTCCCGAAAATATTTTTGTAGGAATTCCAGTTCATTTGTCATGATATGTCACTAAAGCTGAAGCATACCAACTAAGTCTACCGCACATTAAGACGAAAGCGGCCACGGTCGATAGGTGGAAAGGATTGTCATGAAGATTTTTATTATTTTTATTTTATTCTTTATCGAACACACACAAAAAAAATAATTTTTTACACCGTGTTTATTTCGTCTGACTGCTCCTCCCTGGACGTTGTGCATACATTTGATAAACTGCTGATGATGCAGTTCATATCGAGATACCGATCTCTAATCTGGGACCCCCTCAAAAATATCTTGAAACCGATGAAGTAAATATTTTTCACTCCTCTCCTGACACCTAACTCCCCTCAGAAGTAAATTGTTGTCATACCTTTGGCTTTATTCCACGATAACACAAGACCTTTGGTGTAGGTTTAGTAAGGGACTGAAATGTTGAAAGAAAGAAAAGAGTATGAACCCTTTTTTTCAAATAGACAAGATATTGTGATCCTGAAACTGGCAACCCCCAGCTTCCCTCCAAATGAAAAAAAAATTAATTCACTTCGTTGGCTTCAATGTATTTTTGATACGGTCCATTTTGTCATTAATTTACATGTATTTCCATTGTACAAAACCAAGCAATCTGCTTTCCCATTCAAATGGTTGAAGTCATTAAGAATGATACAACTTAGCGTTTTAATATCATCAACAAATTTTATCAGTAATATCGACTCGTCGGCTGTGTCAAGAGTACGCACGACTTAATCCAATAGATTCGATATTGTCGGCTGATTTCCCCGCCAAGAAAACCAAAACTTCGCCCGATCCCATGTTTTTGAACGGGAACTAATTAGTACTGCAGCGAGCGGAAGCATATCCGGCGCGCTGCGTCCGTTACTTATTGTGTTACGCCGCTAATGATGGCGGCCATCACGAAAACCGCCGTGTAACGAATTTGCTTGTTATTGTCCCTCTTTGCACACAAAAATATCTGAGTGAGCATTCCCGTTTCATCTATTCTCCTAAGAATTCTTAATCAAAGCTTTAGCCGTCTCTCAATAATGTTTGTCCTCACAACAGTGCCGAATCTTCGATCTGGCGGCCACTTAAGACTGGGATATTGTCCGCCCAGAGCAGTTTTAGTTACAGCGTAATTCTCCACTGCGGATAGAAGGTCATAGAGCTTAGAAGAAGATTGTCTTTAATTAACTTTGCTATTTTGAGACGGCAAGCGAACAAGAGCGGCGTTCGCTTTTCATTTCAATGACGCAGTCGCGACGTCGCACGTGCGGTTGCGGTTTGTCAGCCTACGTCCCAATCAGCTTTCACATTGCATGTCACAGCGCATAAACCACCTGCAGACAGACAAAGCTAGTCTCGACCTTACACGACTCGATTCGATGATCCTGTCTGATTTTCTGAAAATCTTCCCATTGTTTTAATCCACTGGTCAAGCGCTGCTGAAGACATGAGCTAAATTTGCGGATATTTCATGATAGCACTTTTTTATCCGGATTAGAAAGTTGCACTTTTTCTATCCGGATTAGAAAGTTTCTTTCTGATTGCATGCAAGATTTTGTTGCTATGCTCGTAGTTTAAATGTTAAAGCAAATGCTTGGCCAAAATGGAATCAACACTCACTTTTAAATACGACTTCACTGATACTAACATCCAATTGTCTAGCCAAAATTACATGTATAGCACCGTCATCTACATGTACAAAAAAGGTTTAAGACGCTGAAGAAGGAAAGGAAGATTCTGATTAGCTTTTAGTTTTGTACTGTTATAATATCTTATCTGTTATATCTTATACATGTATGTTATAATATCTTATCTGTTATAATATCTTTCCACACAGGATTTTTTTTCCTACAAAGTATTTATTTTTTTTATTTAATTTTCAAATGTATTGGACACTGACAAAGAAATACATTGTATGAATGGCTAAGAGAACAAAATATTTTATAGTGCATTGAAAATATTATAAACATGATTTCATTTACAGCACAGATAATCAGAAACTTGATTCTACTATTTAGGTTTATGTCTTACTTTCGTATGTAAAAGGCTGTCACCGACGAGTTAAGTTTGTCAACCCTCGTAAGCAGTGTCCATGAAATTATGAGGTATCTTTCAATAAATAACGTATAGTATCAGAAGATGAGATATACGCCCTCGTTGAATGTCTCTATTTCCTCAGTTGGTTTCTTTGCAGAGTTTACCCAAAGTTACGCCAGTCACTATTACTAAGCCTTTGAGAGAAAGTCGAAGCCCCACGAAATTACGAGGTCTATTTCAATAAATAACGAACAATATCAGAAGATGAGCTCCACGCCCTATTCGAATGTTGTAATTTCCTCAGCTGGTTTGTATACACTGGAAAATAATTGTCGCAACTGGTAGTTACCATCCGGTAAAATACAACTAGGCTTTCAATACAGAGCGATCTAAGACTAGGACTGCGTACTAGGACTACGGGGTGCCCCGGATGGGACCTAAGCATCTGGTAGCTTAATATGTAGATTCTGAGTTTGTTCAAACAGAGGCCTTGGGATGCTGCCGAGAGTCCCTTTGTCTCGGTGATATGCTTTCTCTGTATGTTATTTACCTTCCAATTCAGGTCCAAACAATTGTTGTGGTTAACTATCGGTGTATTGATATTTGCAATAATTGTCGAAGAATTAATTACTGAGATAGACTTTTTAGGTAAGCATATGCGAATCAACAGATTCGCAATTTCTCAAACACGAAAAGCATGGTACATGTATACAGTCAAATGAAGACGGATAAATCATGAAAAAATCGCCATGCAAGCGTGCAGGATTTATTGGTTAACACTCGTACCAATAAAATGCTTTCGGCGGATTCCTTCGGCGTTATTTTCTCTGGAAACTCTTGATAACCCCCCAGTTTGCTAGGCTATTTCAAAATGTTTCGTAGTTATTAAAACGAACCTTTAATGTAATATTTTTTCAACAAGATCGATTCTGTGCATGGATTTGAATCAAAGTACCAGGTGTATAAATCGACAACATCTTCGCTGTGATTGCTTTTCGGCTTCCAGCTTTTTCATGGTATTTTGTTTTATTTCTGAGTTGTCTGTACATAAAACAACGCCCCCCCCCATGGCACGTCTAAAATATAAATTTACTTATTATATAAAAAATGAAGAAAGATTTGGCTGATTCTTTAGTCGATTTTAATACCCATAGCCCTTTCATTCCTTTTGGAAATCTTCAAGATTTCCAAAAAGGAATGTGAACTTCAAATCTTGAAGATTTCCAAAAGGAATGAAAGCGCTATGGGTATTAAAATGGACTAAAAAATCAGCCAAATCTTTCATCATTTTTTGATATATCTTTACTCACACGTCTATTTTCGACTTTTTGATAATTTACTTATTTATAGAAGCAAAATAGATAAGACTCTTTTTATTTTTGATACAAGTACATGTAACTGTTTATGCCAGCGACCTCACCTTTTGACAAAACATGCGAGTTTACCGTCAGAGACGAAAACAACAGCCTGACTATGGTCCAAGGGATAACCATTCCTGCCACACCGGCTTTTTGCAAGATGAATTGAAGGAAATAATCCCATATGATATTGAAGCGTAACTGAAAGGTTTTTAAGTGCAAAGTCTCACTTTCATTAACATAGGTCTCCGGGTACACCTTCAGGTAAATTTAAATCCTTCACCAGATCGCTTCACAGGGTACTAAATGTTGAGAATGTGAACTCATTAGCTCATCTCAATGTAAACAGACTTTCCAGTCGTGGTGAAGGCCAGACATAATTTCATTTTTATATTTTTTTCAATGTAGCTTAACCGCAACGGTTAAAGAGTTTGCATTAGCCTTCCTTCTGTGCAAATTCTGCACAGAATCACACGAATAAAAAAAATCATTATTTTTTAAGTTTCTGCTCTTCAACACAAGTCATAAGTTCCACAAAATATGGACGTTAATGAATATTTCTAATAACTGCACTGATTTGCCATACATTTGTTGTCCTGTCTATCAAAACAAAAAGGGAGTAAAAATAAAAGTGGAAAAATAAGAAGTGGGAAATTTTTGCACGAATTTTTTAATTTCTCAAATTGGGAGAATTTTTTTTCGCATTTTGAGAAATATCGCCCGAAAAAACAGACAAAATATCATGTCATTTTAAGAAAATTTCTCAATATGGGAAAAAAATTTCTGCCAATTTGAGAAATTGAAAAATTCTGCAAAATTCCAAAATTTCCCGCTTCTTATTTTCCACTTTTATTTAGTAGGCCGTAAAATAGCTATCAAATACAATATCACGGTGTCAAAAAATATGCAAATTGAGCCTACTACTTATGTTGTATTATTACATCCCAAAGGCTTGCAGGTGAAGGGCAGGATGCGGTTACGCTCGCAATAGTACTAAATTCTCTGCTAAACACCGCCGTCGAAATAACCAAGCGCGGAAACAGTCATTTAAAATCGTTAATAAACTTTCACAACATGGGTTCAAACATTAACATGCGTTTATTGGATGGCTTGGAGCCGTTGCCATAGCTCAGACCCGCCTCAAGCGCGCCAAGAATTTGATCAAAACTACCCCAAGAGTGGTTAATGAAAATCTAGGCATCATTTGCACACGCTCGTGACGTCTTTACCGGTTTAATAGATCAGAAATCATTTAGAATGTTATGGGGAGGTTTTCCTGTCATTCGGAGTCTCATCCATCAAAGACATCGCATCTAGCTCCATTAGGGCCCGCTGGGACGCATCACACCCCCACAGCGCGCTAAGGAGCGAAATGTATTGTTCCGCCATTACGGAGTGACGTTTCTAGCACTGTACGCCAACATTCGTATACCGTTGCTAAGGCAACGGGAATTTTTCCGGTATTAAAAGCATCATTTGTTTTTACCGTTCTGCTTTGCTAAGGGGCTACCCGCCGCGATTCGCTCACTGAATCCTTGATGAGGAGTTTTTGAGATCCCTAGCACGATTCCTAGTCGGAACCCCCACTCCCCATAGTCTATCATGAGATATCCCTTAATTAAATGCCACCCGTCAAGCACATCTTATTACAACGTCAAGTCAACCAATAGACAAAAACCTAAGATTTACACCCTCAATAAAAGAATTTTTCTGCGATAGCCCCAGTTCCATATAATATCCTGTCTACCAACATTAGGCACTGAAATTACTCTGGGTACGCCAAGAAAATGGGCTCTTAAAAGAATATACAGCCTTAAGTTTTTCCCCTTCACATTAACCTTCGTTTCTGATTTATAAGGTCATGCCTTTATTTGAAACATATGCCAATTTTCGGTTCATTATGTCCCATTTACTTTCACTTGCTTTCTTGTCCACCCAGGGAAGCCCATTCGATGCATACGTTAATTCTCCACCGACCTCACCGGATATTGGACCATTTTGGCCCAACCCAACCTCCCAACACCATAAACTGTAATTGCTCTCTCTTCTGGGTGCAAATACGGCCGCCCTGGAGATAGATGGCGAAGGTTGCACAACAACAACAACATCGACCCCACTAACAGTTAGCTTGTACATGTATATAAACTCACGACAGGCCCGTCAACTTACGTAACGCGGTAAAAATTAATTACATATTTTTTGCAGTGGCCCTTTTTCCGTTAGTGGTGACCGTTAGTGGTTACATGTACATGTAGCATTGGACCTAGTGAGTAAATGCAAAAAAAATTCTCGATGATGTTTGAGACATTTTTTGTAGCACCCGCATTAGGGTTCAACGAATCAAGACAGTACAAGTTAGGAAAACGGATGGTTAAAACTTAATGATATTGCTTTATGATTCTACGAATCAACAAAGTACAAGTTAGGAAAACGGATGGTTAAAATTTTATGATATTACTTTATGATTCTACGAATCGACAAAGTACAAGTTAGGAAAACGGATGGTTAAAACTTTATGATATTTATTCAATTATTCCACTTCATTAGTCGTTCAATCGTAGCCTCCAGCTAGGACCCAGCTGTTCAACTGTCAGTGAATGTGCATACCATTGATTCACAATAATGTATCTGAATCATGAATACATAAGCCCTTTTTGCATTAGCCCGGTTGGCATGGTTGGAGCGTGCCGAGCGCTACCCAGACCGAGCCCGCGATTTGAAATTCAAGTGGGACAGGCCAGCTTAGACCGCCATTTGGTATCGGGACAAGCTGGCTCGACCTGTTTACATTTGACAAAATTGTACCGAATCGCGCCCAGTCCGGACCGAGCACGGTGAAAATTCCGGCGTGGCCATCTTGAAAAAATGTAGCGCGCCTATTTTTCTAAGGAACAGTCCCAACACACACCCACAAATGGATTCAATCGGAGAAGCCGACCTCCTCGAAATATCCGGAAACAATTTCAAGATGGCTGCCGTGGCGGCCATATTGAAAATTGTAGCGCGATCAATTTCATCAACGGACCAGTCCAGTGGCAATTGAAAATGACCTTGGATAAAACGCTCCTCACTCGATACGCGACAGTCTCCTCGGCATCGATCTCTGAGATCCAGTCAGTAGCTTAACCTGTTGCTATACGGAACAAAAATGGGTAATTAACGCGAACGATACAATTGAAATGAATTTAATTAGACCCAAGGGTGTGGGAAGCCCGCGCTATCGGAGTGACTGACAGACGGCGATACGGCGGCTGCTGGGCCCCGCTGATAGTCTCAGGGGAAGGTACAAAGCGGTGACCGCGGTGTCCTGGAGCCTAGTGAGGGCCTGGAGAGCTAACAATCCTCTGACCAGGTGATAGGAAACGGTCTGACTCGAAAGGACCGCCCCTTATCAAGCTACTGCTGCTAAACTGGGCTGGCCAAGAATGACACTGTTCGCGACCCTACGTTTCCTTTCGCATGGGTTGCGCTATTTTGATGCTGCTCGGTAGCATTGAATAACTGCCCTTAAGTAATATTGTCGTGAAATGAAGGTTGATGTTGTTGACAGTGAGATGTACCTTTCTGGACATTCTGGCTACATATGTTAGGTAGAATATTTGAAAAATAGTAAGCTAGGCCGAAATTTTCATTTTACATGTATATATTTTAATGTCCCATTGTGCTTTTATTCCTCTTGGAAAATCTTCAGTGGGAAGATTTTCATTTCATTTCAAGACATCCCCACCGAAGATTTTCCAAGAGGAATGAAAGCGCTTTGGGACATTAAAATATATATAATGAAGATTTCGGCCTAAGTTACTATTTTTTAAATATTTTATCACTACACTTTTTGTTTCAATTATTTCAATTTATCAGGTAGAATTATGACAGAAAAAATTATTTATTGCTTTTGGCAATCGAAAAAGTCTTGCAAGAGAGTGAGACATGAAATAATTATTTTCCAGTACCATTAACGACAGTTGACAAGAATAGGCAACGCATTACCATAACAGATCGAAATGCATTGAACAATATTGAAAAATAGAGGAAATTAAAGGGGGAAATTCTGAAATTGACGAGATGAATGAGACGAAAGCAATGAGTCATAAAATCTTGTTTCACTAGTTTCAATCTCTGACAGAATTCAATTGGGAACTTGCAAATTTATTAGAATTTTTCATATGATACAAACAAACACGACCCGGGCTAATAAAATTATTTTTCATTCAATAATACCTTACGTTTTATTTTTTCCACAGGAAGGATCACCACTATACATGGATTGGTGGATAAAAGGTAAGATTTTAGTGCAGTATATGATAGTGTTGAGAAACAGACAGTCAGATATTAGACGTTAGGAGTATTATTATAGTGAGTTTTCCCAAATCAGACGAAACACGAAGTACGAAACACGAAACTGGACATCATTTCCATGACGTAATGTTTTTCAGGAGATGGTTGGTGCCACAAATATCGCCTGCTGCAAGAGCGTCTTTCAGCGTATGACGTTAGATTGATAGAGTTACGGTGTATATTAAAATTTATCTTTCGTTTCCACTTCGTTATTTAAAAATTCAAGATGCACCATAACTCTCTCAGTCTTACATGATATGCTAAAAGACGCACTGGCAGCAGGGACATTTGTGGTAGCAACCATCTCCAGAAATACACTAGGTCCGGGAAGTGAAGTTGAATTTCGTATTTCGTACTTCGTGTTTCGTCAGATTTGCGAAACTTCACTGTTGCCTACGCAGAATCTACGCTTTTAAAGAGCAATCGTATGAAGACTGTTAAACAATCCTTTCTGCCGAGATCTCTACCAACCACAACATTTATGCCGAAAGAGAGCGGCATGAGAAAAGTGGTGAAACGAAAGGAAATGGCGGAGGAAGTCGACTTCGCTAATCAGTAAAGATTGCCCAAAGGGAACTTTGTCCCCTTTAACGTTACTGATACCATTGTCTTGTTCTGATCCTTCAGCCGCGAAAAAAAGTTCGTCACGATGTCTCGGCCCGAGGCCCGGTAATCTAAACCACTAGAAGAACGATACAACCGCAGTAAGCCTGCCCTGTAATTAGAAAATTAATTAAAACGTCTCTGTGTGTGCCGCGTTAAAATTCAATGAGTTTTTCTCCATATTCGTTTGTCACTCGGTGGGGATCTGTCTATTGCGGTGCGCGGGATGGGGCCTCGCGCTCTCCAGCCCACACCGGTCCAGATCCTAGATACTCGCGTCGGAGGTGGATTCATATTCGAGTTAAGCTTTACCGGGTATTATCTTATGGATGAGAACCAAACTCAGTAGGACTGAACGGTCCGCGTTCACAAATAAATACGTATGCTTGTGCATTGTTGAATTTGGAGAAATAATTACGAATTGAATAGACAAGATTCAAAGAACATTCGACAATTTTGCTATGGTGTTATTTTTTGAAAGACACGGCGTGAATTCGGAATAGCAACGGAGACCTTCCCCGCCTTCAAACTTTGTCCCGCCTTGACATCTTTAACTCATTGTTTCAAATAAGTCGAAAGAATCCTGGAGGGGTTAAGACAATGGCAAAGCTTTATGTGGTGCCCCCCGCAGTATACCCGAAGAGATTTTGGCCATGATGGGGTCGAAAGGTCTACAGTTATTCACTGGGGAGTTGTACAGGTGTTGGCCGCTGTCCGTCAGATCTATGGACACAAAAAAGATACACATTTTAGAACAACAACAACACACAACGCAAAATGATTCTAATTATTCTTTCTTCACAATCACAACAATCATTTTAAAGAGTAGTGTGGTTGTAAGTAGCCAGCAATGATTTTTTTCCAAAGTGGCATTTGACAAAAAAATTAGTAGATCAATTTGTTTGATCCATAAAGCGGCCCATACACGTGCAATATTATTGCACAATATGAGGCCGAAAGAGGGTCATGTGCTTCTGGCATGATGGGTACAAGAAAGATTGGCAATAATATTGCCCATTTTGACACGCATATTGTGCAATAATATTGCACGTGTGTGGGCCTCTTACGGAAATATTGACGTTTATAAGGTTTGTCGCGGTCAGTTCTTACGGTTTCACCGTCTCCCTTGCCGGTGAGTTCCCGGCCCTTGTTTTCCCCGACGTCCCCATCCACATAAGCTGTAATACTCACACGAAGAAAACACCCACGACTCGCCGAGAGAGCAAGGGGAAAGTTTGATTTCCGCAATGAGATACAAATTGGCACAATCATCAAACACTACAGTCTGACCTAGGTGTCAATTGTCTTCATATAAAATAATTTTATTATACTTCGATATCATGTACATTGTACTTAGGGCAAGGCAGTTGATTTCTGTGGAGAGAAAAATAATGATCAATAGCAGCAACCCATTGAAGGAAACTTCTTTCTCTACGTACACTGAAAAGTACGTAATATTGGAGTGCTGAAAAACAGACTTTCTTGCCTACACAAACTTATGTCGTCCCAAAACAAGCGACGAGCTGAAATCAGTGGAACCAAGGCTTGCGGGTTGTGACTGCTCAACCTGCACGAGCTGAAATCAGTGGAACCAAGGCTTGCGGGTTGTGACTGCTCAACTTGCACGAGCTGAAATCAGTGGAACCAAGGCTTGCGGGTTGTGACTGCTCAACCTGCACGAGCTGAAATCAGTGGAACCAAGGCTTGCGGGTTGTGACTGCTCAACTTGCACGAGCTGAAATCAGTGGAACCAAGGCTTGCGGGTTGTGACTGCTCAATTTGCACGAGCTGAAATCAGTGGAACCAAGGCTTGTGGGTTGTGACTGCTCAACCTGCGCGAGCTGAAATCAGTGGAACCAAGGCTTGCGGGTTGTGACTGCTCAACTTGCACGAGCTGAAATCAGTGGAACCAAGGCTTGCGGGTTGTGACTGCTCAATTTGCACGAGCTGAAATCAGTGGAACCAAGGCTTGTGGGTTGTGACTGCTCAACTTGCACGCGCTGAAATCCGTGGAACCAAGGCTTGCGGGTTGTGACTACTCAACTTGCACGACCTGAAATCAGTGGAACCAAGGCTTGTGGGTTGTGACTGCTCAACCTGCACGAGCTGAAATCAGTGGAACCAAGGCTTGCGGGTTGTACTCAACTTGCACGATTTAAATTTTCGGTCCACTGCAGGGCGACCGTGGAAATATCATAACTTTGCCTGAGATAGACTGATGTAGGCCCAGTGTACCACGCATGTTCCAACATCAGTGTAATGATTGTTTTGGTATTGTGGGTGGCCACGCTATAATGAAGCAAATTATAAAGGAACTGACGCGAGCCTTCTCAAGGTGTATTTTCCAATTCAAAGGCTGAATGCTGGTCGATTATGTTGAATCGTAACTATATGGAAACTATCGGCATAAAAAGCAGCATCAGATACGGAGCTGCTGTTACCATTGTTGCTGTTGACGGTCACCTACCTCGGTGCTGAAACTCCAGCACGTATATTGCCAAAGAAATGGAGGAAGACATCAGCTCCTTGCCAGCGATGCATGGTTCCATGGAACTATTTGCGTTCGTTGATATACATGTAGGGCCATACTGGTCCGCAGGCCTGGTTTGTGCTCGATCCGATTCAGCTGACCGTCTGGCAAAAGCTATTGTAAAGTTTCCGCAATCGCCCGCATAGACCTAGGCCTACGATTACATCATGTTACGGTTTCCTATTGTCTGCATACACCCGAATAATAGAAGTAGAAGCATAGTCGTCGGCCTAACCGGGCGGTTGCAAAAACTCACTGCTGTCCGCTCTTCTTTGTACATCGTTTCGGTCGCAGCAGAATTGGACCGATGTTCCTTCAGTGCGTGAACTTGTTTGTGTCCTGCCTGCTTAAAGGCGCTGCTCCACGTGACAGTTTTCTATCGAAAGTTTGCTGTCAGATAGCAACTGTCCAAAGACTATCCCGGGGAAGTTGTTCAGCTACTGACTGTATGACAGCAATTATTGCTGTCTGAGAGCAATAATTGACTATCTGACAGCAAACGTTCGATAGAAAACTGTTGTGGAGCAGCGCCTTTAGGAGTGCATGTCAGTCAGATGACCTCACAGTGTGTGCAGCCAGCATTAGAGGGATGCACATTCACAGATGTCAGCGATACATGGCAGACAAGACGTCGTAAGACGGGGACAGAAAATCTGTAAGGCAAAGTGGGGTAATAGTAGCCCCCTTTTCACCTATTTTGTAAACTGCACAGGTTATTTCTTGAGGGACACCAAAAAATCTGCCCGAATCTTGTTGTGGCACTTCTTCTGACAGCATCACTTGAAATCCATGGCACAGCAACCCATAATATGCATCTGAGAGCCATTTCAAAAGTAGGAGTCAGGGGCTACTATTACCCCGTAGGTATGGGGTAATAGTAGCCCCTGGACAAAAATGTTCACATGTTCAATTTCTTTTCATAAAATCTTTTTTCTATCGCAACATGACCTTGTTAGTGATAATATTGTTTTACATGTAGGT
>NMRB01000192.1:208451-237721 GCA_002633025.1 Notospermus geniculatus | reverse complement strand
TTTTATACAAGACGTAGAAATCACGTGGGAAAGACGTCAAATATTGTTTAATACAAATCCTAATAATTAATCAACGCAATGAAAAATGTGGTATATTAAAGCATTGGGACAACTAATACCAACATTGTAATGGCATTAGTTGGTACCATAAACTATCCTCATAATTTTCATCAGTGTTAAAATATTAGGAAACGATGCGTGACCTACACCACATAAGTTTTCAAGAAATTTCAATGCAAGCTTCGTCATCAACTCTCAATATGGTGTAGCAACTTCACTGTTGCGGCCGACTCGGCCTAACAGAGTCCCCTGATCAGGGTTTTTTGATCATCAGGAATACTCCTCCTGCCATACTACATGTATGGGCAGTTGCAAGTATCCAACTTAAAGGTTAAAATCTGAAAAAAAGTTACTGGTTGAAAACTGGTTGAAAGCCGACATCACAACTAGTCGAAAATGCAATGGAAACTGGTTGATAAACAGGTGGAAATCACGTGGAAACGACGTCATATGATTGAATTGCAGAAACGTGTCACGTTGGAAAGACGTCTTATTCATGTTATATTCACGTGGAGAAACGACGTGCTAACCACGTGATTCCCATGAGCAGATCAACGTTGGAAGTACGTCTTTTTAGACGTGATTTCCACGTCAGGCATTCACGTTTTTTTCACGTAATTTCCACGTGTCCTTGCTATCAGGGTAGGGAGTTTTCGCAAAGCCCCCGAAACGCCAACGCGAACGCCAAACCCATTGTTCGATGCCACGAAGAGAGCACCGAACAAAAGGATAGACGCTCGCGTTGGCGTTTCGGGGGCTTTGCGAAAACTCCCTATTGAAGCCACAACATGCCCGGAATCTGAATTTCCAAAAAAATGGGTGAAAAATTTGATCGTGTACATCGGGCATATCAGTCGCGTTGTGTGCAGCAAGCATTGGAGGGATGATGCACATTCACAGACTTCAGCGATACATGGCACACACGAAGTCATACATGTAACACGGGGAGAGAAAATCTGTACTTCGTTCGCGTGTGCACAAGACTGTGTTTCGGAAGTGGTTGAATACTCGGGATGTTAGTTAGGTTATTAAGCGGTGAAAGATGCGTGCAAATCTCGGTCAATATTTGATCAGACCCAACAAAGCTTCGTGTTGATTTCTCAACGCACAAAACACACCCGATAACCGCCAGGCAATAATACCCTTCATTTATGAAAAACTCCATGGAAGCTGGCTCCGCTCTGTAATCGATCACAGCAACAGGAAATCACTACATCCCCTCGCCGTGATCAACCGAGGTACCCGCCGAGCGGCCATAATAGTCGCGCTAGTAATTAATAGATTTAATTAAGGGGGTCATCGGCGACATGATCTTTCGGATAATGCAAGGAGAATTTGATTTGAGGAATCTTATGTAATTGAATCATTAAAGCTGGGGACTGAGGTGAGTGAACCTTCGGGATTATGCTGGATATTGGAAGGGTAATTGATGAAATAGACTCGGGTCCCTGGTGTCACAGAGCTTAGAGATCCTCGCTGATGTAATAAAATTGATTTTTATTTTGTTCCCCTCACAAAGAGAAACAGTGACGTAATGCTTTGTATTTGGTGTCTATCGTCAATTTGCTTGTGAAAAAAACGCCAATGATATTATTTTGCGGATGCACCAGCAGCTTGGGATGTCCCCAATTGACACCAAACAGACAGAGTAGTTTGCAGATAATGTCCCCACTTGGATAGGGTCTTATCTAATGTCCACAGTTAGTCGATCTGTGACGGCCATGTCGTTTCTATACCGACCGTTAACGTGGACTTTATGCGTGTCCCCATTTGTCTAGTTTAGAACGGATGCATTATATGTAGGCCTACAATGTTTCACAACACATGGAACACAATATTAGATGTATTGGGGCAAGCATTTTCTGGAGATGCTGTTTGACGCAATGATGGGGAGGCCCAAGGGGAACGAAATGTATGGAGCGCAGTGGATGAAATTCAGTGTTATACGGTGCGTTAAGTTGATGCTACGAGAAATCGCGACAGCACTGGGCTGGGTTCTTCAAAACGGATCTTCTCAAAAGTGGCATTTGCTGCAACGGGCTTAGGATGGAGATAAGCCATGAGTTAGTGACGAGTTCTGGTTTAACAACAGGACCCCAGACAGATTACAGCCGAAGTTAAAAACGCTGAATATCTAATGGTGATACATGTATAATAAATTGCAGGTTAGAACGGCCAGGTGATAGTTTTTAATGAAGGCGCCAAAGAACACATGAATTTTTAAGTCCAGTGGAAACGAAGCTGGCACCAAATAGGTAGTTGAGATATCAGATAATAGCCCGAAGGGATTTTTGATGAAAACATGCAAATTTATTCATTTATTTCAATATCCAAATATCCACTTAAATCCAATGTCAAAATTCTATGAAACAAAAGTACTGAGTGCCCAAGGTGTCTGCAATTATCTGCTAAGAGCGTCAAAAATGCCAACATTTTCTGAGCTGGTACAAAACGTCGTTTATGATAAGTATCCGTCATTTTCATTTGGCCATTTTCTCACAATTATCTCGAGTTCAAAAAGTCGTGAGTGTCATCTGTTTCCGAGTAGCGGTAGCCGCCAGTTATTCCATTACAAAGAATTGTCCAAATTCAATTTTTCACCTGACGAGGAAGTTTTAATTATGTGGCGAAATTGTGGAATTTGAACTGGTCCTATGACAGGTAGACAATACGCCACGACACCCCGAGGTGTTTCGATGATAACAGAAATGTCTGTAAGGGGAAAACAGTGACTTTGATTTTATGTTTGCCTTATTATCAGCCCCTTGTCATCTTAAGGGGCGGTTATGCGGAGAAAAGAGGTTCCGATCGAGGGAAACTGGCGCATGTATTTTCGCCAAGGGCTGTCCGGGACTGCGGGCGAGGCGGAGAGTGAGGTATCGAGTTCTCGCGTGTCCATTACGCTCTGATGTCCCCTAGTCTGACCCCGACGCTAGTTTTGTTTTAGAGGGTCTTTTTGCCTCCGTGTTAGATCGGTGACATGATAGAGTGTCACAGTATAATTATCCTCGCGTCTTAATGAAAAGTGCCGTGAAATCATATAATAAGGAGACGATCCCACCGCGTGCAAATCAACAATTATCTACTAGATAGCCGGCTTCAGTTTCACGGATGTCAAAATGGTCTGTGACGGCCCGTCAGTCCTGCACGTTCGGTGCGATCCGGGAGACGTAGTTGCCTACATGAAGTTTCAGAATTCGTTGATGGTATACTAACAAACATGTATACGCGTTTTGGGTATCGGTTCTTCTTCTTCCTCTGGGTGCGGTGTTGCAATTTCCGTATAGGCGTTGCAAGAACACCCGATTTGTCCCATGCCTAAGGGATGGTTTTCGAATTCGGTGGAAGGCTTTTTTGTCAGGGTACCTCACCTTTTATATATCCACAACGGGTGGGTCAAATTTGACATACCATACATCAATCGATTTGTCTTTTTTGCCGCTACAGCCATCATCACTGTCATTTTCCCTATAAACGTGACAGACAAAAGTTCTTTCACAAAACACAGTTTATGTTTACGGTCGAAATGGCGGCCATTTTGAAATGACGCAATGCATCGCACACGTGTAAACTGCACTGAACACCATGGCGAAATAAAATGGGTTTTTAGAAAAGGATCCGATATGTCGGCCTTACGAGAAAAATGAAGATATCAGAAAGATACCGACAAGAAAGACAAGTCAATATATTGATGTATGGAACATTTATGTCGAATTTGACCCAGCCGTTGCGGAGATATTGGCTGAAAACCTCGCGCCAATCGGATGTGGGCTGCAAGCGCACGCTTAGATTAGGATGGCCCATTCTAGCTTTTCGTCTACACAAAGAATTCTTCTTATGTCAATTGCATTGATTATACTGAAGACCCAAATTCAAATATACGACAAGTGATGAATATTTGAATATACATGTACAAATCAATGCATTATGCATTTTTTTCATCGAATACAAAGCAGTTTCCTAAGATTATTAATTTGCAAATCACGAAATTTTACAAACAGCATATTATTCAGCAGGTGTTGATATAAAGATAAGGAGAATGCGGCTCATTAGGAAGTTAGGAGGCTCATTTCGATTCGTCTCCTATCTCAAATAAAGCGGAGACCGTCAGGTGTTTTCTCCGCCTAAACCAAGGGGGCCTATTTATACTTGAGAACACCCGCTTCGCGTTGAATCTAAATTAGCTCGGACTTAAAATGGGCGTCTCCTTCTCAGCGACAAAGACGGCAACTGGGGTGCTATAGAGAGGTTGAGATTCCCTCTACGAAACGACAAACGTCGAGGCGAGAACGACTTCCTGTTCAGATCTTAAAGATAATGTATCATGACTTCATTGTTTACATCAAATGTTTGTAAACATGGATGTTTACATCGTGCTATTTTGGACTTTTGGGACATGCCAACACACCAAATTGAATACTAGGCATCGAATGAATTTCTAGAGGGGCATGACACCAACATACTCATAATACAAAGAAAGTCTGGACACAAACAAACAAAATGTAAACAATGATTTTCGTGGCCCGCGAAAGTACCTGTGATACATTATCTTTAACCACCCTAATATTTTGATATATAAATTATAGTATATTAAATTACAAGAAACAGAATGACATCTATCGCAGTTAGGGGCCTGATGCAACTTTTTGTCTAACTGTAGTTTTTAATTTTGATTACAAGCATGTTTAGCATATTGTTTGATATTTCCTATTTTCTATTCCAATGGCGACCCTTGTATATGACATGGCTACACCGCCTAACCGGCGTCACCATTTTGGCAGAACTGCACCGAATAACCCCTATGACTTTTGCAAAATTATCAAAATAATGAAAAAATCTCTTCTAATACATTGTGGAAAAAAATATAGACAGTCACCGAACAATGCATGACTGGCCCTAGGGCCAATTACCACAGATAACAACAAACGGGGTAGTCGTTTAACAATGCACTACCGACCGGCAGAGGAGCCAGTGAATTGTTGCCGGTATTCCTCTTCTGCAGCCTTAGCTGAACCTTGTGGTTGAACAATTCGACGCCGCTCTTCACCCAACAGGTCAATATCCGTAGAATAGTGAACGAGGGTGAATCTGCAATGACATGAATGAGAAAGAACTATTTACAACAATTGTCCCCACAGATGGATAGATGTACCAGGTGTCTGATGTTCTGTCTGTGTCCTTCCACTGGTGCGTGTCGCTTTGATCAGGATCTTTTACTTATAATACCTGGGGTCACCATTATCCAGGTCCCCAGTTGACCTTGGCGAAGAAAGAGACAAAATCTGGCTTTGTAAGGAAAAGAGATACAGTCTTACCTTTGTTGCAAATTGATGCAGGAAGTGGACATGTTGCTGTGTACAGCAGGGGTAGACTCTCGGTCTCCAGATAGGGTTTGCTATAAGATACCTGCACACAAAGTTTGCAGTTTCTATCTCAAGCGGTTAAGAAACGCGCCACACCTATTTAGGACGACGGACGACAGGGTATATGCAGTAACCTGAACCAAAAATAGATCTTATCTATTTTTGCCTGAACCTCCTTTTTTACAAAGCGCCCCCTAGAGGGGAGAATGTTGAATCTGTTGCCCTAAATTTCGGTCTGCAGATAGTGTTTGCTATAAGGTACCTGCATACTGAGTTTGGAGTTTCTATGCCTTGTGGTTAAGAAACGTGCATGCCACCCCTCTTTAGGACGACGGTGGACACATACTAAGTTTGGAGTTTCTACATGTATGCCCGGCGGTTAAGACGACGACGGATGACGGGCGCTGCAGAATGGTAGGTTTGGGTACCTCACGACAGACGACGACGACTGAAGATGACGGACAACACGGGGGCCTTTGACAGACAGGTGAGCAAAAAATAGAGATACACGACATAAGATCAGAGATACAAAAATATTTTCACTGATACAATTTGCAGATATATATGAACCTAAATGTACGTTATGTATGAAATGCATTACTTGTATAGGTATCGTTGAAAATACATATACAGTACATTTNACATCTACGTCAAATTAGCAGCAAAGACTACACTATGTATGTCACCAGTCACATTCTTGCCCTTGCTGACAAGCGTTCCAGTCACTCCTGTCCTCGCTCAATCATCAGGAAAGGGAAGGAGCGTAGTCGAAGGGCGAAGTGACCATATAGGCCTTGATATGTCAAGTCATGAAAGTTCGCAAAGCGCCCCCTACAGGCTAGAATTTACAATCTGTTGCGCTAAATTTCGGCCTGCCGATAGTGTGTGCTATCACACTGAGCTTAGTTCTCAGTACGTTCTAGCCCGTTTTACGATTTTTTTAGGACGGAGCAGGACGTTTTGAGAACCACTTCAGTGTGACAGGCCCTTAAGGTACGTGGCATACCAAGTTTGGAGTTTCTGTGCCTTGCGGTTGAGTAACGTACCATCCCTGATCACGACCGACGATGATGACTACGACGATGATGGACGATGGACACTGCGGTATGGTAATATGATATGTCAGGTCATAGTCTAACCAGTGCCAATTTACCATGAACAGAATGAGGACTTTTCACATAGCACGCACTGGAAAACTTTTCCTCGTCAAAATGACGAACTTAGGTTCGTTTTCATTATCACCAAACTGAGTATCTAAATTCGTCAAAATGACAAGTCCAGATTCGTCATTTTGACGAACATAAACAAGGGTTCGTCAAAATGACAAGTCCACGTTCGTCATTTTGATGAACACTTGTTTATGTTCGTCAAGAGTTTGTCAAAATGACGAACCTGGACTTGTCATTTTGACGAATTTGTAGATACTCAGTTTGGTGATGGAAAACGAACCCGCCCTAAGTTCGTCATTTTGATGAAGAAAATTTTTTCAGTGCGTTAAGGCCAATCCCGGTTATGATAAAAATGATTTTGTGTTGCAAATATGGTAGTATTCTAAACAAATGAATCATTAATAAAATCTTTTATATGATAAAACTGTCCTGGTCCGCGTTAATTTGAAGAAAAATACAACTACCCGCATTAGGAAGAAACATGGCGCCCTGATATCATTTCCCATGATGCAATATTCATCAATCGATAGCATTTCAAATCCAATCGTAATACCTGCCAATAGAGTCAATCGCTTAATTAGACAGAAGCCGTTGATGTCTGAGGGTGCTGGGCCAGGTGCCACGACATCGTATGAGGGTGGGCCAGCAGTATGCCAGGGAACCCGTAATTATCTCAAGGGTGGGGACAAGTACTTGCTGGTCACGCTACACAGGTGCCGGCGCCGTCGTGGCACATGCTGCGAATGCCATTCGTTATCGCGAGTTGCAGAGCCGGCCCACGTCGAATTTGTCACCTCCTGTCAATTCAAAGAATGTATTTTTTCGTAAGGATTCGCTTTATTGTATTTGATATTCTTATCTTTTTAGATTAATTGGCAAAAAAGACACCAAATGTTCAGAAAAAAATGTCAAATTAATGCTATTTTCTGCCAGGCTCATTAACAAACACGTTTTGGTAAAAAAAAGTAGGTTTTCACAATACAAATGCACAATTTGAGTTTTTGTATTTCCTCATTCCTGCATTTTACCAAATTTTAGGCGTGAATTTGCAAAGGGGAGGGACAAACACCGTTTAGATTCTATATGTCTCAGTCTCATGCATCTGAGGTTATCAAGGGCTCTGATGCTTGCCCCCCTCGAGACATTTCCCGATTTCGGTGATGGAGGGAGGCTGATTACCTCAGATTCAGGATGTTCTGATATGTTTCTGCAGCGTCCTCAACGAGTCCCATTTTAGGGTTAATGAGAGTTGATAAGTAGGAAGGCCTCGTATTGTCTTGTCGGAATATTCCTCAGTATGAGGAGATCGATAGTACCCCCAGAAAGTCTTGCGGAGAAGACCATGGGCCTAGGTAAAAAAACATCGGAAGGGAAGGAGCATTCATCTTCCACGACGGACAAAAAAGACGCTACCGAAGAGCAGTCCTTGGATGGTGTTCGACCAACTCTCTGGGCAGTTATAACCGCAAGTAAAGAGGTTACAAAATAAAGACATTGTTGTAGTCATATTCTCTTGTCGTTGTGGTGATCTCTAGTCGTAGCTAAGAAAGACGTAAGGTGGCGCTGTATCATTCGTAACACTTCGGGTGTTTTCGTCATTCTTCGTGTGGACGACTACAGCGCCACCTTACGTCTTTCTTAGCTACGACTAGAGATCACCACAACGACTAGAGAATATGACTACAACAACGTCTGTTTATTTTGTAACGTCTTTATTTGCGGTTATAACCGCCCATACAACTCCACCATAGGAAACGAAAGGAACATTACGTTTTCGTGCTTAACTGTACACGGACACGTCCTGTGATACAGTACTTATTATTGTCCGATCAAACAAGTTTATTTACACGCAAGTGTGATCAGCACATTGTCAATTTAAATTCACAGCGTGCCATTAAAGTAAACTTTAGTCGCGTGGCACAGTTTGCAAAATAAATCTCATCTCGGGGTGCCCATCCATGAGGTCGGGTGTCATGCGCTCGGCCCAACGCGGCGCCCAGACTTGTTAGATATAACCCAACCGACCGAGACCCGTTCTTGTGATAACTCTGAATCAAGCCATGGCGTTTTCTTCGGAGGTAACTCTGGTGCACTTGCAGGCAAAACGACTTATTATCAAGGTCCACAATGTGCACTGATTGATATGTACTTCCAAAAGTATTTATCACCTATATATGAATTATCTGTTGTTGAAATGATTGACAGATGATTCAAATTGTGTTGTCGAAAGGTTAAACTACTATGAATTTCTTCAACACAGAAAGTCATGTGCTTCGAATATTTGATGCGAGTTGACTCGTCAAACGACGAAGAAATTGGAACCTTCATTGAAATGTTTGCCTTCATTTTGTACGCTGAATATTAAAATAAGTCTAAAGGCCCAATGAATTTTCGACTAGGGAGAGTCACACATCGCCAGCGCAGGAACAAAATAATATTCCCATATCAACATTACCTTGCCATTGATAGCTCCCTTTATAAGATATCCAACATAGAGCACAAAAAACGACACACAAAATGATAAGATAAGTAAAGTCGTCTCCGAATTTCGACAATTTTCGACCCCAACCGGGGTCTTCCTGAGGCACTTTCTAGTAGAGATCCCTACTCCAAAGTGCCACCCCGGTCGGGGTCGAAAATTGGCGAAATTCGGAGACGACTTTACTTATCTTAATTCCTTTTTAAAAAGAGAGTACCTACATGACCTATCACAGCATGTACAGAGTCCCCCATTGACCACTTTAGAAGGTGTGCTTTCACAGCAACCGTCATCCCTAGACGCCTTTTGATCGGTATTTTGTCATAGCATACCCTTCCGCCTTTTCCATCAGACGTCATAGAAGCAACGAACCTTACACAAACTGGTACATATTCCCCACCATCATATGATGAGAAAACATGAGAAAATTGATTTTTTTAGCTTTTACCTCAAATTCTGCAGGATAAAACAGCCTATTGTTTAGATTTTTTTCCCGTTGTTCTACATTGTATATCGTTGTCTAAAACGGCATGGCGACAGAAAAATATGCTGGTTTCGTCTTGTATATACTGGGGCTTACAGACTGGAAAATGGGAGAAGACAACAATGAAGGTTTGCACTTTCGAAGACTCATCGAAATGATTCAAAATCAGTAGAATTAGAAACAAAAGACTTAGGGCTACATGTCATGTCAACGATGTAGCATCATTTGCAAATTACGTAGAAATTAACAGTTTGGTAAAAACGATTAATTCAGTAATAAATTAGAGGTATTCTGTCCCAAAAAATACGAAAATAATCATCCTGAATACCACAGTCCTAGAGGGGTGTCTATAAATCACGTCTAAGGGGTGATTAGAAACCCCGGAATTCGGATTTCCCGGCGGGGCACCGTACTGGCCAAAACAATGCAACTCACGGTCGTTGACGTTTGGACGTAATGATCAGAAATGGGGGTGTATGGTTATAAAAAATGTTTATTAGTTCACTTGCCCTGTAAGAGGTCCAAGTAAGCTGTTGCTTCGTGTCAGTTTGGATTATAGGACATACCGTATGTATCGCGGCGGGTGTGGGAGATAATCTCTTGGTGGACAACAAGGCTCCTGAAAGGCTAGGCAACACTTGGCATGCCTGCTGACCAAGGCTCAACATTCCTGCCGAACACTCAGGACGTCATACTGGCACTGACAGTCAGATTAAGGGATATATTATTACAGAATAGTCACCTATGAAAAAAACATCTGTAGGCCTCTCCCAGCAAGTAAAAAAACCTACTCCAAAGAATGCCAATTCATGCCATTTGAAGGCAAAAAGGGGTCTGTCAGACTTGGGAGCTTTTCATAAAGCTCTGCGCCATGGTCCAGGCGATCCGAGTCAACCTTCCTTGCCCGCGATATAGGTTCATGGACCAAAGCCAATCGTATATATATGCAACTGAAGACCTCAGTTTTTTTAGATACCGGTATCTATGATGCAACAAATAAGTTCCAGGGGTTGAGTTCTTTTTGTACGTTATTTGATGTCGACAGTAGTTTGCAGCGCCAGGCATGGAAAAAACAGAAGGTACCAACTAACATGTCATGTACAGAATAGTACGATCACCTCAGACTTCCACAGCCCAGTCCAGTCCCGTTATAAATCTATGAATATACAAGAGCAACGCAGAGCGTGCCATATGCCCCCGACCGGTACCGGTATGTTGTTTGTGGGCAAAGCAATCTCAAGTTCATTGAGGGAAACCCGATTTCAAGATGGCCACCATAGCCACCATCTTGAATGGGTGGCGGCTGGTCATCGAAAGGAACCTTCCCCTCATAGATGCAAACCCTCACAAAAAAATTCAGGTTGATCGATCGAAGTGTTCTCAAGTTATTTGACATTCTACGTTGTGAGATACTTTTTCGATGTTTCACTTCTGACGAGACGAAAAGTATCTCTACTGTATGAAGAATACCGCCATCTTGGATAGACATTCATCCGCGTTAGGAGCACTACTTAATACGTACTGCGCATGCGTAGCAGCAACATAATATCATACTTTTCTTGATCTTATGAACGCATAAATCTATAGTTTTAAGTAATTCATATATACAATGATGAATTTTCAAAAAATATGCGTATATCGTGTAATTCTAGACACCATCACCTGGGCACTATCCGGCGGACGAATGGGTTAGTAAATCGCCGGAACTGAGGACCCACTTCCGTTTCAAGATGGCGCGTATTGTTATACAGCCGAGTCGGACTCCCGACAAATCCCGAAGTACCCGAAGGAGGCCGAACGAGGCCGAGCCGAATGGTTATTTGACTCCAAACCGATTTCAAGATGGCCACCACAGGCGCCATCTTGGATGGGCGAGGTATAAGTACATGAAAGTAAGTATAAGTAGATAAATATCGACGTCAGTGTGAACTGGTTTAAATGACGACGATACAGTTAAAAATCTTGAATTAGGACACGGGTGTCCAAGTTCAAGTCGATCAAACCACCTGTGAATCGTAAAAAGAACGCTCAGCAACACCTCAGTTTGAAAATTGTGAAGCAATTCACAGCGACCTCTTATCCCAGTTGTTTTGGAAAAAGTTTAAACACTTCCTGTGATGCACGGTGTGGTTCCTAATCCGGGACAATAAAGACCAACGGGTGTGAAACTTAACAAAATAACCACCGCGAGAGATCACTCGGTTCTTGCCGTGGATACAAAATAAGAGCCAATTTTTGAAATCCGATCGCGTTTTGAAAGTCACCGTGTAAGGACAACCCCTGTTAGGAGAGATTGTTATGACCCCAGGCCCTCATGGCCTGGAGGGGAAGAGAATTGCCTGCCAGGCTTCCTTGTTGTCAAACTGTGCAATCGTCAAAATAACTACTATTGCCATGTTGAGACACCCGTGAAGGCATTCGATGCCATGGTTGGGGTTCCGAAAGGCTGTAAACAGGCCCTGCTGATCATAGAAAATGATCTGTTTAGGACCTGCTGGTCCATCTTGTGTTCTGAAGTGTGATTTTTCGGATCGCTGTTCACTGCCTTCCGTCATACAGCGTGCGTCACAACTGGTGGGTCACCCCAGGCATGGTGAAATAGCATTACTCCATTTATTGGTTCACCAAAGTCTAGACGCCCCCAAGGGTAAGATGACTGGATTGAAGGTGAAGGGCTAAATTCGCCGTCAGGGGCACAGCTAGGCCTGATAAATCATACCAAACTACCGGCATACATGTATGGCCAACGAAGACACAGAAAAAATGTCCCTCGAGTAGCAGAAATATCATTTGCCTCTTTTGCGAAGTTTTCTATTAGGAATGATACATGTACTTAAAATTGAAATGATCAAAACAACCTTAAAGTTGGCCTTCTTGCAACAAAGCATACCAGCCTACCTCAATTTTGTTTGGTCATTTCACCGTCATTTTTTGAAAGCGACTTACACTGAAGCATATACGGTCATTGACACATACGTCGACCTAAAACGAAAAAGCCCCAATACTGGCGAACGGATTCTTAGCAAATTGCTTCTTGGCATTTCAGGAGGGATCATGGAGTTTTATCACATACCAACAGTGATTTTGGACTTCCACATACCTGCCTCCTGCCAGGTTAGTCCTGGGTACAATACCGCTGGAATTTGTTGATCTCAAAAACGTGCTGGGCCTAACAGTAGTAAATCCAGGCAAAATGTCGTGTCGGAACGTTTTTGCTTAATAGGGAGTTTTCGCAAATCTGACGAAAAACGAAGTACGAAATACGAAATTGGACGTCATATCCATGACGTAATGTATTTCAGGAAATGGTTGGTACCACACATATCGCCTGCTGCAAAAGCGTCTTTTAGCGTATGACGTTAGAACGACAGAGGTACGGTGTATATTAAACTTTGAAATTTATCTTTCGTTTCTTTGGGTAATGGAGGCCAATAAACTTCACATTGTGTCCAGTTACGTTTAATGCTAGGGTTTTGTGAGAATCTTAAACTCGACAAATTTTTAGATTGGAATCCTTCATTTGGCAATTGAAAGCACAATGCAGTTGTTCGGAAGAATTCTTTGGGGTTGCCTAGGAATTATCGGCCTTTTTACAACCATTGATGACTCCCGAAAATATTTTTGTAGGAATTCCAGTTCATTTGTCATGATATGTCACTAAAGCTGAAGCATAACACCCACTAAGTCTACCGCACATTAAGACGAAAATGGTCACGGTCGATAGGTGGAAGGGATTGTTATGAAGATTTTTATTATTTTTATTTTATTCTTTATCGAACACACACAAAAAATATTTTTACACCGTGTTTATTTCGTCTGACTGCTCCTCCCTGGACGCTGTGCATACATTTGATAAACTGCTGATGATGCAGTTCATATCGAGATACCGATCTCTAATCTGGGACTCCCTCAAAAATATCTTGAAACCGATGAAGTAAATATTTTTCACTCCTCTCCTGACACCTGACTCCCCTCAGAAGTAAATTGTTGCCATACGTTTGGCTTCATCCCACGATAACACACTAAGATCTATGATGTAGGTTTAGTAAGGGACTGAAATGTAAAGAAAGAAAAGAGCATGAATCCATTTTTTTTCAAACAGACATGAGGTTGTGATTCTGAAATTGGCAACCCCCAGCCTCCCTCCAAATGAAAAAAAAAAAAATTCACTTCCTTGGTTTCAATGTATTTTTTGAGACGGTCCATTTTGTCATTATACATGTATTTCCATTGTACAAAACCAAGCAATCTGCTTATTCCCATAATTCAAATGGTTATAGTCATTAAGAATGAACTTAGCGTTTTAATATCATCAACAAATTTTATCAGTAATATCGACTCGTCGGCTGTGTCAAGAGTACGCACGACTTAATCCAATAGATTCGATATTGTCGGCTGATTTCCCCGCCAAGAAAACCAAAACTTCGCCCGATCCCATGTTTTTGAACGGGAACTAATTAGTACTGCAGCGAGCGGAAGCATATCCGGCGCGCTGCGTCCGTTACTTATTGTGTTACGCCGCTAATGATGGCGGCCATCACGAAAACCGCCGTGTAACGAATTTGCTTGTTATTGTCCCTCTTTGCACACAAAAATATCTGAGTGAGCATTCCCGTTTCATCTATTCTCCTAAGAATTCTTAATCAAAGCTTTAGCCGTCTCTCAATAATGTTTGTCCTCACAACAGTGCCGAATCTTCGATCTAGCGGCCACTTAAGACTGGGATATTGTCTGCCCAGAGCAGTTTTAGTTACAGCGTAATTCTCCACTGCGGATAGAAGGTCATAGAGCTTAGAAGAAGATTGTCTTTAATTAACTTTGCTATTTTGAGACGGCAAGCGAACAAGACCGGCGTTCGCTTTTCATTTCAATGACGCAGTCGCGACGTCGCACGTGCGGTTGCGGTTTGTCAGCCTACGTCCCAATCAGCTTTCACATTGCATGTCAGAGCGCATAAACCACCTGCAGATAGACAAAGCTAGTCTCGACCTTACACGACTCTATTCGATGATCCTGTCTGATTTTGTGAAAATCTTCCCATTGTTTTAATCCACTGGTCAAGCGCTGAAGACATGAGCTGAATCTGCGGATCGTTCATGATAGCACTTTTTTATCCGGATTAGAAAGTTGCACTTTTTCTATCCGGATTAGAAAGTTTCTTTCAGATTGCATGCAAGATTTTGTTGCTATGCTCGTAGTTGGCAAAAATGAATCAAAACTTTTAAATACGATTGGTACTAACAGCCAGTTCTCTAGCCAAAATAATAGCTCCGTCATCTACAAAAAAGGTGAAAACGCTGAAGAAGGAAAGAACGATTCTGATCAGCTTTCAGTTTTGTAATGTTATAATATCTTTCCACACAGGAAGCTTTTTTCCTACAAAATATTTATAGTGCATTGAAAATTATAAACACGATTTCATAGAAACTTAATTCTACTATTTAGGCTATGTCTTACTTTCGTATGTAAAAGGTTGACACCGAGTTAAATTTGTCAACCCTGGTAAGCAATTATAAGTGGAAGGTCCAAGAAATTATGAGGTATCTTTCAATAAATAACGTATAGGGTAAAGTGGTACAATTGTAGCCCCTGAGTATCTCCATGCAGTGCTGGCCATTTTTACACTCTGGGGCTAGAATTGTACCGGGGCTACAATTTGTACCACTTCACCCTAGTATCAGAAGATGAGATATACGCCCTCGTTGAATGTCTCTATTTCCTCAGTTGGTTTCTTTGCAGAGTTTACCCAAAGTTACGCCAGTCACTATTACTAAGCATTTGAGGGGAAAGTCGAAGCCCCACGAAATTACGAGGTCTATTTCAATAAATAACGAACAATATCAGAAGATGAGCTCCACGCCCTATTCGAATGTTGTAATTTCCCCAGCTGGTTTGTTTGCACTGGAAAATAATTGTCGCAACTGGTAGTTAGCGTCCGGTAAAATACAACTACGCTTTCAATACACAGCGATATAAGACTAGGACTGTGTACTAGGACTACGGGGTGCACCGGATGAGACCTAAGCATCTGGTATCTTAATATGTAGATTTTGAGTTTGTTCAAACAGAGGCCTTGGGATGCTGCCGATAGTCCCTTTGTCTCGGTGATATGCTTTCTCTGTGTGTTATTTACCTTCCAATTCAGGCCTAAACAATTGTTGTGGTTAACTATCGGTATATTGATATTTGCAACAACTGTCGAAGAATTAATTACTGAGATAGACTTTTTAGGTAAGCATATGCGAATCAACAGATTCGCAATTTCTCAAACACGAAAAGCATGGTACATGTATACAGTCAAATGAAGACGGATAAATCATGAAAAAATCGCCATGCAAGCGTGCAGGATTTATTGGTTAGCATTCATTCGTATATCTTTAAAATGCTTTGGGCGGATTCCTTCGGCGTGATTTTCTCTGGAAACTCTCGATAAACCCCCCAGTTTGCTAGGCTATTTCAAAATATTTCGTAGTTATTAAAACGAACCTTAAATATAATAATTTTTTTAACAAGATCGATTCTGTGCATGGATTTAAATTACAGGGCTGGGTTGCACAAAACTCATGTTAGCGCTAACATGATGTTAGCGCTAACATCATGTTAAATGACGTAAAATGACAATGGATTTTGACGTCATCTAACATAAAAGTTAGCGCTAACACCATGTTAGCGCTAACATGAGTTTTGTGCAACCGGCCCCAGGCGTATAAACCGACAACGTATTTTCGCTGTGATTGCTTTTCGGCTTCGAGCTTTTTTCATGTTTTTGTTTTATTTTTATTTCTGGTGACAGTTGTCTTTACATAAAACAACGTTATCCTTTCCAGCTTCCCCACGCCAGACACAAACTTGATTTCGTGGGTTGCACCAATTCCTATTTTAAGACCATGGAACCGCTAAAATATAAATTTATATAATAAAAGTTACTGTTTATGCCAGCGACCTCATCTTTTTAACAAAACGTGAGTTTACCGTCAGAGAGGAAAACAACAGCCAGACTATGGTCCAAGTGATAACCATTCCTGCCACACCGACTTCTTGCAAGATGAATTGGAGGAAATAATCCCATATGATATTGAAGCGTAACTGAAAGGTTTTTAAGTGCAAAGTCTCACTTTCATTAACATAGGTCTCCGGGTACACCTTCAGGTAAATTTAAATCCTTCACCAGATCGCTTCACAGGGTACTAAATGTTGAGAATGTGAACTCATTAGCTCATCTCAATGTAAACAGACTTTCCAGTCGTGGTGAAGGCCAGACATAATTTCATTTCTATATTTTTTTTTCAATGAGCTTCACTGTAACGGTTAAAGAGTTTGCATTAGCCTTCCTTCTATGCAAATTCTGCACAGAATCACACGAATGAAAAAATCATTCTTTTAAAGTTTCTGCTCTTCAACACAAGCAGGATAGTCAATAAAGTCATAAATTCCACAAAATATGGACGTTAATGAATATTTCTAATAACTGCACTGATTTGCCATGCATTTGTTGTCCTGTCTATCAAAACAAAAAGGGGGTAAAACAAAAGTGGAAAAATAAGAAGTGGGAAATGTTGGAATTTTGCGCGAATTTTTTAATTTCTCAAATTGGGAGAAATTTTTTCCCCATTTCGAGAAGTATCGCCCGAAAAAGCAGACAAAATGCCATGTCATTTTAAGAAAATTTTTCAAAATGGGAAAAACATTTCTGCCAATTTGAGAAATTGAAAAATTCGTGCAAAATTCCAAAATTTCCCACTTCTTATTTTCCACTTTTATTTAGTAGGCCCTAAAATAGTTATCAAATATAATATCACGGTGTCAAAAATATGCCAATTGAGCCTACTACATTGTATGTAGTATTATTACATCTCAAAGGCTTGCAGGTAAAGGACAGGATGCGGTTACGCTCGCAATAGAACTAAATTCTCTGCTAAACACCGCCGTCGAAATAACCAAGCGCGGAAACAGTCATTTAAAATCGTTAATAAACTTTCACAACATGGGTTCAAACATTACATGCGTTTATTGGATGGCTTGGAGCCGTTGCCATAGCTCAGACCCGCCTCAAGCGCGCCAAGAATTTGATCAAAACTACCCCAAGAGTGGTTAATGAAAATCTAGGCATCATTTGCACACGCTCGTGACGTCTTTACCGGTTTAATAGATCAGAAATCATTTAGAATGTTATGGGGAGGTTTTCCTGTCATTCGGAGTCTCATCCATCAAAGACATCGCATCTAGCTCCATTAGGGCCCGCTGGGACGCATCACACCCCCACAGCGCGCTAAGGAGCGAAATGTATTGTTCCGCCATTACGGAGTGACGTTTCTAGCACTGTACGCCAACATTCGTATACCGTTGCCAAGGCAACGGGAATTTTTCCGGTATTAAAAGCATCATTTGTTTTTACCGTTCTGCTTTGCTAAGGGGCTACCCGCCGCGATTCGCTCACTGAATCCTTGATGAGGAGTTTTTGAGATCCCTAGCACGATTCCTAGTCGGAACCCCCACTCCCCATAGTCTATCATGAGATATCCCTTAATTAAATGCCACCCGTCAAGCACATCTTATTACAACGTCAAGTCAACCAATAGACAAAAACCTAAGATTTACACCCTCAATAAAAGAATTTTTCTGCGATAGCCCCAGTTCCATATAATATCCTGTCTACCAACATTAGGCACTGAAATTACTCTGGGTACGCCAAGAAAATGGGCTCTTAAAAGAATATACAGCCTTAAGTTTTTCCCCTTCACATTAACCTTCGTTTCTGATTTATAAGGTCATGCCTTTATTTGAAACATATGCCAATTTTCGGTTCATTATGTCCCATTTACTTTCACTTGCTTTCTTGTCCACCCAGGGAAGCCCATTCGATGCATACGTTAATTCTCCACCGACCTCACCGGATATTGGACCATTTTGGCCCAACCCAACCTCCCAACACCATAAACTGTAATTGCTCTCTCTTCTGGGTGCAAATACGGCCGCCCTGGAGGAAAAAGATAGATGGCGGAGGTTGCACAACAACAACAACATCGACCCCACTAACAGTTAGCTTGTACATGTATATAAACTCACGACAGGCCCGTCAACTTACGTAACGCGGTAAAAATTAATTACATATTTTTTGCAGTGGCCCTTTTTCCGTTAGTGGTGACCGTTAGTGGTTAGCATTGGACCTAGTGAGTAAATGCAAAAAAAATTCTCGATGATGTTTGAGACATTTTTTGTAGCACCCGCATTAGGGTTCAACGAATCAAGACAGTACAAGTTAGGAAAACGGATGGTTAAAACTTAATGATATTGCTTTATGATTCTACGAATCAACAAAGTACAAGTTAGGAAAACGGATGGTTAAAATTTTATGATATTACTTTATGATTCTACGAATCGACAAAGTACAAGTTAGGAAAACGGGTGGTTAAAACTTTATGACATTACATGTACTTTATGATTCTACGAATCAACAAAGTACAAGTTAGGACGGATGGTTAAAACTTTTTGATACTACATGTACATGTACTTTATGATTCTACGAATCAACAAAGTACACGTTAGGAAAACGGATGGTTAAAACTTTATGACATTACATGTACTTTATGATTCTACGAATCAACAAAGTACAAGTTAGGAAAACGGATGGTTAAAACTTTATGATATTTATTCAATTATTCCGCTTCATTAGTTGTTCAATCGTAGCCTCCAGCTAGGACCCAGCTGTTCAACTGTCAGTGAATGTGCATTACCATTGATTCACAATAATGTATGAATACATAAGTCCTTTTAACACTAGCCCGGTTGGAGCGTGCCGAGCGCGACCCAGACCGAGCCCGCGATTTGAAATTCAATTGGGACAGGCCCGTTTAGACCGCCGTTTGGTATCGGGACAAGCTGGCTCGACCTGTTTACATTTGGCAAAATTGTAGCGAATCGCGCCCAGTCCGGACCGAGCACGGTGAAAATTCCGGAGTGGCCATCTTGAAAAAATGTAGCGCGCCTATTTTTCTAAGGAACAGTCCCAACACACACCCACAAATGGATTCAATCGGAGAAGCCGACCTCCTCGAAATATCCTAAAACCAATTTCAAGATGGCTGCCGTGGCGGCCATATTGAAAATTGTAACGCGATCAATTTTATCAACAGAACAGTCCAGTGGCAATTCAAAATGACCTTGCATAAAACGCTCCTCACTCGATACGCGACAGTCTCCTCGGCATCGATCTCTAAGGTGTAGTCAGTGGCTTAACCTGTTGCTATACCGAACAAAAATGGGTAATTAACGCGAACGATACAATTGAAATGAATTTAATTAGACCCAAGGGTGTGGGAAGCCCGCGCTATCGGAGTGACTGACAGACGGCGATACGGCGGCTGCTGGGCCCCGCTGATAGTCTCAGGGGAAGGTACAAAGCGGTGACCGCGGTGTCCTGGAGCCTAGTGAGGGCCTGGAGAGCTAACAATCCTCTGACCAGGTGATAGGAAACGGTCTGACTCGAAAGGACCGCCCCTTATCAAGCTACTGCTGCTAAACTGGGCTGGCCAAGAATGACACTGTTCGCGACCCTACGTTTTCTTTCGCATGGGTTGCGCTATTTTGATGCTGCTCGGTAGCATTGAATAGCTGCCCTTAAGTAATATTGTCGTGAAATGAAGGTTGATGTTGTTGACAGTGAGATGTACCTTTCTGGACATTCTGGCTACATATATTAGGTAGAATATTTGAAAAATAGTAAGCTAGGCCGAAATTTTCATTTTACATGTATATATTTTAATGTCCCATTGTGCTTTTATTCCTCTTGGAAAATCTTCAGTGGGAAGATTTTCATTTCATTTCAAGACATCCCCACTGAAGATTTTCCAAAAGGAATGAAAGCGCTATGGGGCATTAAAATATATATGAAAATATCTGCCTTAGTTACTATTTTTCAAATATTTTATCTCTTATTCATTTTATCTCTTTTTTATCTCTTTCAATTTTTCAATTTATTAGGTACATGTAGAATTATGACAGAAAAAAAATGGAATTCTTAAAATCCTTTATTGCTTTTGGCAATCGAAAAAGTCTTGCAAGAGAGTGAGACATGAAATAATTATTTTCCAGTACCATTAACGACAGCTGACAAGAATAGGCAACGCATTACCATAACAGATCGAAATGCATTGAACAATATTGAAAAATAGAGGAAATTAAAGGGGGAAATTCTGAAATTGACGAGATGAATGAGACGAACGTAATGACTCATGAAATCTTGTTACACTAGTTTCAATCTCCGACAGAATTCAAATGGGATCTTGCAAATTTATTAGAATTTTTCATAATACAAACAAACACGACCCGGGCTAATAAAATTATTTTTCATTGATATCCATTTATTGTCGGTGAATATGCTTCAATAATACCTTACGTTTTATTTTTTCCACAGGAAGGATCACCACTATACATGGATTGGTGGATAAAAGGTAAGATTTTAGTGCAGTATATGATAGTGTTGAGAAACAGACATGTCAGATATTAGAGGCTACGAAGTGAGTTTTCCCAAATCTGACGAAACACGAAGTACGAAATACGAAATTGGACTTCATTTCCATGACGTAATGTATTTCAGGAGATGGTTGGTGCCACAAATATCGCCTGCTGCAAGAGCGTCTTTCAGCGTATGACGTTAAACTGATAGAGTTACGGTGTATATTAAAATTTGAAATTCATCTTTCGTTTCCACTTCGTAGATACGGAGTGGAAATTTAAAAATCGAAGTGACTATTTGCCCGGCTGCCGGTCGTATTCAGCCGGCTGCCGGTCAAGCAGTGGACAAAAAATCCTTTGTTTAACCGGCTGCTGTTGGTGTCGGATTCCTCTGTTTTTGATGGGACTTTATTCACGTTAGCGGGAAAATGGCGGCCGGAGAGGCGATGCCATTTATCTGGGACAAAGATTTCATTAGCAGATCCTAATGACTTCAAATCAGTACTATCTAATTGCGTAAACGGCAGCCGGGCAAGCAAGACATATTTCCCTCAGTGCGTAACCGGCGGCCGGGCAAACAAGACATTTTTTCACCACTGCGTACCCGGCTGCCGGGTAAATATCACCAGCCTTTAAAAATTCAAGATGCACCATAACTCTCTCGGTCTTACATGATCGCTCGCTTATCTATTTTTGATGATATGCTGCAGGGCGCACTGGCAGCAGGGACATTTGTGGTAGCAACCATATCCAGAAATACACTAGGTCCGGGAAATGAAGTTGAATTTCGTATGTCATACTTCGTGTTTCGTCAGATTTGCGAAACCTCACTACTGCCTACGTAGAATCTAGACGCTTTTGAACAGCAATCATATAAAGACTGTTAAACAATCCTTTCTGCCGAGAACCCCACCAACCATAACATTGATGCCGAAAGAGAGCGGCATCAGAAAAGTGGTGAAACGAAAGGAAATGGCGGAGGAAGTCGACTTCGCTAATCAGTAAAGATTGCCCAAAGGGAACTTTGTCCCCTTTAACGTTACTGATACCATTGTCTTGTTCTGATCCTTCAGCCGCGAAAAAAAGTTGGTCACGATGTCTCGGCCCGAGGCCCGGTAATCTAAACCACTAGAAGAACGATACAACCGCAGTAAGCCTGCCCTGTAATTAGAAAATTAATTAAAACGTCTCTGTGTGTGCCGCGTTAAAATTCAATGAGTTTTTCTCCATATTCGTTTGTCACTCGGTGGGGATCTGTCTATTGCGGTGCGCGGGATGGGGCCTCGCGCTCTCCAGCCCACACCGGTCCAGATCCTAGATACTCGCGTCGGAGGTGGATTCATATTCGAGTTAAGCTTTACCGGGTATTATCTTATGGATGAGAACCAAACTCAGTAGGACTGAACGGTCCGCGTTCACAAATAAATACGTATGCTTGTGCATTGTTGAATTTGGAGAAATAATTACGAATTGAATAGACAAGATTCAAAGAACATTCGACAATTTTGCTATGGTGTTATTTTTTGAAAGACACGGCGTGAATTCGGAATAGCAACGGAGACCTTCCCCGCCTTCAAACTTTGTCCCGCCTTGACATCTTTAACTCATTGTTTCAAATAAGTCGAAAGAATCCTGGAGGGGTTAAGACAATGGCAAAGCTTTATGTGGTGCCCCCCGCAGTATACCCGAAGAGATTTTGGCCATGATGGGGTCGAAAGGTCTACAGTTATTCACTGGGGAGTTGTACAGGTGTTGGCCGCTGTCCGTCAGATCTATGGACACAAAAAAGATACACATTTTAGAACAACAACAACACACAACGCAAAATGATTCTAATTATTCTTTCTTCACAATCACAACAATCATTTTAAAGAGTAGTGTGGTTGTAAGTAGCCAGCAATGATTTTTTTCCAAAGTGGCATTTGACAAAAAAATTAGTAGATCAATTTGTTTGATCCATAAAGCGGCCCATACACGTGCAATATTATTGCACAATATGAGGCCGAAAGAGGGTCATGTGCTTCTGGCATGATGGGTACAAGAAAGATTGGCAATAATATTGCCCATTTTGACACGCATATTGTGCAATAATATTGCACGTGTGTGGGCCTCTTACGGAAATATTGACGTTTATAAGGTTTGTCGCGGTCAGTTCTTACGGTTTCACCGTCTCCCTTGCCGGTGAGTTCCCGGCCCTTGTTTTCCCCGACGTCCCCATCCACATAAGCTGTAATACTCACACGAAGAAAACACCCACGACTCGCCGAGAGAGCAAGGGGAAAGTTTGATTTCCGCAATGAGATACAAATTGGCACAATCATCAAACACTACAGTCTGACCTAGGTGTCAATTGTCTTCATATAAAATAATTTTATTATACTTCGATATCATGTACATTGTACTTAGGGCAAGGCAGTTGATTTCTGTGGAGAGAAAAATAATGATCAATAGCAGCAACCCATTGAAGGAAACTTCTTTCTCTACGTACACTGAAAAGTACGTAATATTGGAGTGCTGAAAAACAGACTTTCTTGCCTACACAAACTTATGTCGTCCCAAAACAAGCGACACGCTGAAATCAGTGGAACCAAGGCTTGCGGGTTGTGACTGCTCAACCTGCACAACCTGAAATCAGCGGAACCAAGGCTTGTGGGTTGTAACTGCTCAACGTGCACGAGCTGAAATCAGCGGAACCAAGGCTTGCGGGTTGTGACTGCTCAACTTGCACGAGCTGAAATCAGTGGAACCAAGGCTTGAGGGTTTGGCGACTGCTCATTACCTGCACGAGCTAAAATCAGTGGAACCAAGGCTTGCGGGTGGTGACTGCTCAACGTGCACGAGCTGAAATCAGTGGAACCAAGGCTTGTGGATTGTGACTGCTCAACTTGCACGAGCTGAAATCAGTGGTTCCAAGGCTTATACGGGCTGGGACTGCTAAACTTGCCAGCTGAAATCAGGTCCACTGCAGGGCGACCGTGGAAACATCATAACTTTGCCTGGGATAGACTGATGTAGGCCCAGTGTACCACGCATGTTCCAACATCAGTGTAATGATTGTTTTGGTATTGTGGGTGGCCACGCTATAATGAAGCAAATTATAAAGGAACTGACGCGAGCCTTCTCAAGGTGTATTTTCCAATTCAAAGCATGAATGCTAGTCGATTATGTTGAATCGTAACTATATGGAACTATCATAAAAAAACAGCATCAGATAACGGAGCTGCTGTTACCATTGTTGCTGTTGACGGTCACCTACCTCGGTGTTGCAGTTCCAGCACGTAGATTGCCAAAGAAACATCGGAGGAAGACATCAGCTCCTTGCCAGCTATGCATGGTCCCATGGAGGTATTGCATTAGTTGATATAGGACCATGGTGGTCCGTAGGCCTGGTTTGTGCCCGATCCGTTTCAGCTGACCGTCTGGCAAAAGCTATTGTCAGTTTTCGCAACCGCCCGGTTAGGCCAACGACTACGCTTTATGCCTATCTATCATGTGTATTGTTGGGTATACTCAGACAATAGAAAACCCCAACCTAAAATGCAGTCGTACGTCTATCCGGGCGATTGCGTAACTCTCTCTTGTCCGTTATCACTCCTTTACGTCGTTTTGGTCGCAGCAGAATCGGACCGAGTTTGTAACAAGGCCTAGAGCCTATTGTTCCTTCAGTGCGTGAACTTGTTGGCGTCCAGCCTGCTTTATCAAATTTTTCATCCAATTTTCTGAATAGGCTTAAAGAAGGCCGACATGCGGGTTTAGGCCTATACAATACCCTGACAGCATGATGACGTCTAAAAGACGTGGCAATCTGGTTATAACTGGTCAAACTCGTCACACGTTTTTTCACGACAAGTTTTCAACNGTTAATGAAAATCTAGGCATCATTTGCACACGCTCGTGACGTCTTTACCGGTTTAATAGATCAGAAATCATTTAGAATGTTATGGGGAGGTTTTCCTGTCATTCGGAGTCTCATCCATCAAAGACATCGCATCTAGCTCCATTAGGGCCCGCTGGGACGCATCACACCCCCACAGCGCGCTAAGGAGCGAAATGTATTGTTCCGCCATTACGGAGTGACGTTTCTAGCACTGTACGCCAACATTCGTATACCGTTGCTAAGGCAACGGGAATTTTTCCGGTATTAAAAGCATCATTTGTTTTTACCGTTCTGCTTTGCTAAGGGGCTACCCGCCGCGATTCGCTCACTGAATCCTTGATGAGGAGTTTTTGAGATCCCTAGCACGATTCCTAGTCGGAACCCCCACTCCCCATAGTCTATCATGAGATATCCCTTAATTAAATGCCACCCGTCAAGCACATCTTATTACAACGTCAAGTCAACCAATAGACAAAAACCTAAGATTTACACCCTCAATAAAAGATTTTTTCTGCGATAGCCCCAGTTCCATATAATATCCTGTCTACCAACATTAGGCACTGAAATTACTCTGGGTACGCCAAGAAAATGGGCTCTTAAAAGAATATACAGCCTTAAGTTTTTCCCCTTCACATTAACCTTCGTTTCTGATTTATAAGGTCATGCCTTTATTTGAAACATATGCCAATTTTCGGTTCATTATGTCCCATTTACTTTCACTTGCTTTCTTGTCCACCCAGGGAAGCCCATTCGATGCATACGTTAATTCTCCACCGACCTCACCGGATATTGGACCATTTTGGCCCAACCCAACCTCCCAACACCATAAACTGTAATTGCTCTCTCTTCTGGGTGCAAATACGGCCGCCCTGGAGATAGATGGCGAAGGTTGCACAACAACAACAACATCGACCCCACTAACAGTTAGCTTGTACATGTATATAAACTCACGACAGGCCCGTCAACTTACGTAACGCGGTAAAAATTAATTACATATTTTTTGCAGTGGCCCTTTTTCCGTTAGTGGTGACCGTTAGTGGTTACATGTACATGTAGCATTGGACCTAGTGAGTAAATGCAAAAAAAATTCTCGATGATGTTTGAGACATTTTTTGTAGCACCCGCATTAGGGTTCAACGAATCAAGACAGTACAAGTTAGGAAAACGGATGGTTAAAACTTAATGATATTGCTTTATGATTCTACGAATCANATATATTTTAATGTCCCATTGTGCTTTTATTCCTCTTGGAAAATCTTCAGTGGGAAGATTTTCATTTCATTTCAAGACATCCCCACCGAAGATTTTCCAAGAGGAATGAAAGCGCTTTGGGACATTAAAATATATATAATGAAGATTTCGGCCTAAGTTACTATTTTTTAAATATTTTATCACTACACTTTTTGTTTCAATTATTTCAATTTATCAGGTAGAATTATGACAGAAAAAATTATTTATTGCTTTTGGCAATCGAAAAAGTCTTGCAAGAGAGTGAGACATGAAATAATTATTTTCCAGTACCATTAACGACAGTTGACAAGAATAGGCAACGCATTACCATAACAGATCGAAATGCATTGAACAATATTGAAAAATAGAGGAAATTAAAGGGGGAAATTCTGAAATTGACGAGATGAATGAGACGAAAGCAATGAGTCATAAAATCTTGTTTCACTAGTTTCAATCTCTGACAGAATTCAATTGGGAACTTGCAAATTTATTAGAATTTTTCATATGATACAAACAAACACGACCCGGGCTAATAAAATTATTTTTCATTCAATAATACCTTACGTTTTATTTTTTCCACAGGAAGGATCACCACTATACATGGATTGGTGGATAAAAGGTAAGATTTTAGTGCAGTATATGATAGTGTTGAGAAACAGACAGTCAGATATTAGACGTTAGGAGTATTATTATAGTGAGTTTTCCCAAATCAGACGAAACACGAAGTACGAAACACGAAACTGGACATCATTTCCATGACGTAATGTTTTTCAGGAGATGGTTGGTGCCACAAATATCGCCTGCTGCAAGAGCGTCTTTCAGCGTATGACGTTAGATTGATAGAGTTACGGTGTATATTAAAATTTATCTTTCGTTTCCACTTCGTTATTTAAAAATTCAAGATGCACCATAACTCTCTCAGTCTTACATGATATGCTAAAAGACGCACTGGCAGCAGGGACATTTGTGGTAGCAACCATCTCCAGAAATACACTAGGTCCGGGAAGTGAAGTTGAATTTCGTATTTCGTACTTCGTGTTTCGTCAGATTTGCGAAACTTCACTGTTGCCTACGCAGAATCTACGCTTTTAAAGAGCAATCGTATGAAGACTGTTAAACAATCCTTTCTGCCGAGATCTCTACCAACCACAACATTTATGCCGAAAGAGAGCGGCATGAGAAAAGTGGTGAAACGAAAGGAAATGGCGGAGGAAGTCGACTTCGCTAATCAGTAAAGATTGCCCAAAGGGAACTTTGTCCCCTTTAACGTTACTGATACCATTGTCTTGTTCTGATCCTTCAGCCGCGAAAAAAAGTTCGTCACGATGTCTCGGCCCGAGGCCCGGTAATCTAAACCACTAGAAGAACGATACAACCGCAGTAAGCCTGCCCTGTAATTAGAAAATTAATTAAAACGTCTCTGTGTGTGCCGCGTTAAAATTCAATGAGTTTTTCTCCATATTCGTTTGTCACTCGGTGGGGATCTGTCTATTGCGGTGCGCGGGATGGGGCCTCGCGCTCTCCAGCCCACACCGGTCCAGATCCGGGATACTCGCTTCGGAGGTGGATTCATATTCGAGTTAAGCTTTACCGGGTATTATCTTATGGATGAGAACCAAACTCAGTAGGACTGAACGGTCCGCGTTCACAAATAAACACGTATGCTTGTGCATTGTTCAAAGTTGAAGAAATAATTATGAACTGAATGGACAAGATTCAAAGAACATTCGACAATTTTGCTATGGTGTTATTTTTTGAAAGACGCTGCGTGAATTCGGAATAGCAACGGAGACCTTCCCCGCCTTCAAACTTTGTCCCGCCTTGACATCTTTAACTCATTGTTTCAAATAAGTCGAAAGAATCCTGGAGGGGTTAAGACAATGGCAAAGCTTTATGTGGTGCCCCCCGCAGTATACCCGAAGAGATTTTGGCCATGATGGGGTCGAAAGGTCTAGAGTTATTCACTGGGGAGATGTACAGGTGTTGGCCGCTGTCGGTCAGATAGAAATGGGTTGCTGTTTTAAGAAAAATCTATGGACCCAAAAAAGATACACATTTTAGAACAACAACAGAAACACACAATTCAAAAAAAAAATTTTCTTCGGAATCACAACAATCATTTTAAAGAGTAGTGTAGTTGTATTAAAGTAGCCAGCATAATGATTTTTTTTCCAGAGCGGTCTTTGAAAAAAAATTCTTTTGATCCTAGCGGCCCATACACGTGCAATATTATTGCACAATATGAGGCCGAAAGAGGGTCATGTGCTTCTGGCATGATGGGTAGAAGAAAGATTGGCAATGATATTGCCCATTTTGATACTCATATTGTGCAATAATATTACACGTGTGTGGGCCTCTTACGTTAATATTGACGTTTATAAGGTTTGTCGCGGTCAGTTCTTACGGTTTCACCGTCTCCCTTGCCGGTGAGTTCCCGGCCCTTGTTTTCCCCGACGTCCCCATCCACAAGCTGTTATACTCACACGAACAAAACACCCACGACTCGCCGAGCGAGCAAGGGGAAAGTTTGATTTGAGATACAAATTGGCACAATCATCAAACACTACAGTCTGACCTAGGTGTCAATTGTCTTCATATAAAATAATTTTATTATACTTCGATATCATGTACTTAGGGCAAGGCAGTTGATTTCTGTGGAGAGAAAAATAATGATCAATAGCAGCAGCCCATTGAAGGAAACTTCTTTCTCTACGTACACTGAAAAGTACGTAATACTGGAGTGCTAAATTCGGGAGAAAAACAGACTTTCTTGCCTACACAAACGTATGTCGTCCCAAAACAAGCGACACGCTGAAATTAGTGGAACCAATGCTTGCGGGTTGTGACTGCTCAACTTGCACGAGCTGAAATCAGTGGAACCAAGGCTTGCGGGTTGTGACTGCTCAATTTGCACGACCTGAAATCAGCGGAACCAAGGCTTGTGGGTTGTGACTGCTCAACCTGCGCGAGCTGAAATCAGTGGAACCAAGGCTTGCGGGTTGTGACTGCTCAACTTGCACGAGCTGAAATCCGTGGAACCAAGGCTTGTGGGTTGTGACTGCTCAATTTGCACGACCTGAAATCAGCGGAACCAAGGCTTGTGGGTTGTGACTGCTCAATTTACACGAGCTGAAATCAGTGGAACCAAGGCTTG
>NMRB01000192.1:180174-205380 GCA_002633025.1 Notospermus geniculatus | reverse complement strand
CATCTGGCCCCGGACATCTACCCCTGGACATTTACCCCTGTAGGACATCTGCCCCCATAGGCCTTCTGCCCCCAGACATTTACCCCCGTAGGACATCTGCTCCCCTAGGACATCTGGCCCCGGACATCTACCCCTGGACATTTACCCCTGTAGGACATCTACCCCATAGGACTTCTACCACGGTTAGCAGGTTCATTTCGCCGAGTTTAGTTGCAAAAACGGCTTCAAAATGCAGTACTTCATAAATAGGCTAAGTTTGAAACCTGGCGCATCGTCTTTGTCACATAGTATAAACGGTGTATGCAGAAAACCGACTCCTTATTCGCGGCGGTTTCAGAGGAGATGCGTGAAATTACGCAAATCGCCAATATATAGTAGCCTGGTTCCCTGGCCACCGTCTAGATGGCGCTGTGTAGACGGTTGCCTACGCAGCGCCATCTCGACGGTGGCCAGGGAACCAGGCTAATATATAGATTAATTAGGTCGCGGTGCATCCGGAAGATGGCGCTTGTGCATGGCGCCAGCGATGACACCCGTGGCCGGATGAGATTTGCAAAAATGAATGATAACTTTTTTCCTGTGGCATACTCGGTTTTAAGACATAGCTGAACATAATCCTCGTATCCGAAACCCCCCTGATACCAAATTTCACGTCATTTGGTCGCGCGGTTTCCGAGGAGATGCTGCCACAAAACCCAGACGTTAAGCGTAATAATATATAGATTTTTATTTTGTTCCCCTCACAAAGAGAAACAGTGACGTAATGTTTTGTATTTGGTGTCTATCGTCAATTTGCTTGTGAAAAAAACGCCAATGATATTATTTTGTGGATGCACCAGCAGCTTGGGATGTCCCCAATTGACACCAAACAGACAGAGTAGTTTGCAGATAATGTCCCCACTTGGATAGGGTCTTATCTAATGTCCACAGTTAGTCGATCTGTGACGGCCATGTCTTTTCTATACCGACCGTTAACGTGGACTTTATGCGTGTCCCCATTTGTCTAGTTTAGAACGGATGCATTTACATGTATATGTACAATGTTTCACAACACATGGAACACTATACATGTATTACATGTAGATGCATTGGAGCAAGCATTTTCTGGAGATGCTGTTTGACGGCATGCAATGATTGGGAGGGCCAAGGGGAACGAAATGTATGGAGCGCAGTTTCAATTACATCAGTGTGTTTTTGGCACAGACACTTCATCTGTTGAAATCGACATGCCTTCGATGAAATTCAGTATAATAAACGGTGCGTTAAGTTGAGGCTACGAGAAATCGCGACAGCACTGGGCTGGGTTGTTCAAATCTGACGTTCTCTAAAGTGGTTTTTGCAAAGGGCTGTTCTGGTTTAACAACATGGCTCTAGACAGATTACAGCCAAACAAACGCTGAATATCAAATGGTGATACATGTATATTAAATTGCAGGTTAGAACGACCAGGTGATAGTTTTCAATGAAGACGTCCAAAGAACACATGAATTTTTAAGTCCAGACCAGTAGAAACGAAGCTAGCACTAAACAGGTAGTTGAGATATCAGATAATAGCCTGAAGGGATTTTTTATGAAAACATGCAAATTTATTCATTTATTTCAATATCCAAATATCCACTTAAATCCAATGTCAAAATTCTATGAAACAAAAGTACTGAGTGCCTAAGGTGTCTGCAATTATCTGCTAAGAGCGTCAAAAATGCCAACATTTTCTGAGCTGGTACAAAACGTCGTTTATGATAAGTATCCGTCATTTTCATTTGGCCATTTTCTCACAATTATCTCGAGTTCAAAAAGTCGTGAGTGTCATCTGTTTCCGAGTAGCGGTAGCCGCCAGTTACTCCATTACAAAGAATTGTCCAAATTCAATTTTTCACCTGACGAGGAAGTTTTAATTATGTGGCGAAATTGTGGAATTTGAACTGGTCCTATGACAGGTAGACAATACGCCACGACACCCCGAGGTGTTTCGATGATAGCAGAAATGTCTGTAAGGGGAAAACAGTGACTTTGATTTTATGTTTGCCTTATTATCTGCCCCTTGTCATCTTAAGGGGCGGTTATGCGGAGAAAAGAGGTTCCGATCGAGGGAAACTGGCGCATGTATTTTCGCCAAGGGCTGTCCGGGTCTGCGGGCGAGGCGGAGAGTGAGGTATCGAGTTCTCGCGTGTCCATTACGCTGTGATGTCCCCTAGTCTGACCCCGACGCTAGTTTTGTTTTAGAGGGTCTTTTTGCCTCCGTGTTAGATCGGTGACATGATAGAGTGTCACAGTATAATTATCCTCGCGTCTTAATGAAAAGTGCCGTGAAATCATATAATAAAGAGACGATCCCACCGCGTGCAAATCAACAATTATCTACTAGATAGCCGTCTTTAGTTTCACGGATGTTAAAATGGTCTGTGACGGCCCGTCAGTTCTGTTCGTTCGGTGCCATCCAGAAGGTGCACAACATCTACTCTTCATTCCACATCCAGTGGCGCGAGGTTTATTTATGGCCGATATCTCCACAACGGCTGGGTCAAATTTGACATACCATACATCAATCGATTTGTCTTTTTTGCCGCTACAGCCATCATCACTGTCATTTTCCCTATAAACGTGACAGAAAAAAGTTCTTTCACAAAACACAGTTTGTGTTTACGGCCGAAATGGCGGCCATTTTGAAATGACGCAATGCATCGCACACGTGTAAACTGCACTGAACACCATGGCGAAATAAAATGGGTTTTTAGAAAAGGATCCGTTATGTCGGCCTTACGCGAAAAATGAAGATATCAGAAAGATACCGACAGGAAAGACAAGTCAGTTGATGTATGGAACATTTATGTCGAATTTGACCCAGCCGTTGCGGAGATATTGGCTGAAAACTTCGCGCCAATCGGATGTGGGCTGCAAGCGCACGCTTAGGTTAGGATGGCCCATTCTATTCTAGCTTTTCGTCTACACAAAGAATTCTTCTTATATCAATTGCATTGATTATACTGAAGACCCAAATTCAAATATACGACAAGTGATGAATATTTGAATATACATGTACAAATCAATGCATTATGCATTTTTTTTCATCGAATACAAAGCAGTTTCCTAAGATTATTAATTTGCAAATCACGACATTTTACAAACAGCATATTATTCAGCAGGTGTTGATATAAAGATAAGGAGAATACGACTCATTAGGAAGTTAGGAGGCTCATTTGGATTCGTCTCCTATCTCAAATAAAGCGGAGACCGTCAGGTGTTTTCTCCGCCTAAACCAAAGGGGCCTATTTAGACTTGAGAACACCCGCTTCGCGTTGAATCTAAATTAGCTCGGACTTAAAATGGGCGTCTCCTTCTCAGCGACAAAGACGGAAAATGGGCTGCTATAGAGAGGTTGAGATTCCCCCTACAAAACGACAAACGTCGAGCGAGAACGACTTCCTGTTCAGATCTTAAAGATAATGTATCATGACTTCATTGTTTACATTAAATGTTTGTAAACATGGATGTTTTCATTACGCTATTTTGGACTTTTGGAACATGCCAACACACCAAATTGAATACTACATGTAGGCATCGAATAAATTTCTAGAGGGGCATGCCACCAACATACTCATAAGACAAAGAAAGACTGGACACAAACAAACAAAATGTAAACAATGATTTTCGTGGCCCGCGAAAGTACCTGTGATACATTATCTTTAACCACCCTAATATTTTGATATATAAATTATAGTATTAAATTACAAGAAACAGAATGACATCTATCACAGTAGGGGCCTGATGCAACTTTTTGTCTAACTGTAGTTTTTAATTTTGATAACAAGCATGTTTAGCATACTGTGTGATATTTCTTATTTTCTATTCCAATGACGACCCTTGTATATATGACTTGGCAACACCGCCTAACCGGTGTCACCATTTTGGCAAAACTGCACCGAATAACCCCTATGACTTTTGCAAAATTATCAAAATAATGAAAAAATCTCTTGTAAAGTGTGGAACAAAATATAGATAGTCAGCGAACAATGCATGACTGGCCCTAGGGCCAATTACCACAGATAACAACAAACGGGGTAGTCGTTTAACAATGCACTACCGGTCGAGGACCCAGTGAATTGTTGACGCTATTCCTCTTCTGCAGCCTTAGCTGAACCTTGCGGTTGAACAATTCGACGCCGCTCTTCCCCCAACGGGTCAATATCCGTAGAATAGTGAACGAGGGTGAATCTGCAATGACATGAATGAGAAAGAAATATTTACAACAATTGTCCCCACAGATGGATAGATGTACCAGGTGTCTGATGTTCTGTCTGTGTCCTTCCACTGGTGCGTGTCGCTTTGATCAGGATCTTTTACTTATAGTACCTGGGGTCACCATTATCTAGGTCCCCAGTTGACCTTGGCGAAGAAAGAGACAAAATCTGGCTTTGTAAGGAAAAGAGATACAGTCTTACCTTTGTTGCAAATTGGATGCAGGAAGTGGACATGTTGCTGTGTACTGCAGGGGTGAAATGACAAACGGTGTTGTGGGTAGACTCTCGGTCTCCAGATAGGGTTTGCTATAAGATACCTGCACACAAAGTTTGCAGTTTCTATCTCAAGCGGTTAAGAAACGCGCCACACCTATTTAGGACGACGGACGACAGGGTATATGCAGTGACCTGAACCTCCTTTTTACAAAGCGCCCCCTAGAGGGCAGAATGTTGAATCTGTTGCGCTGTATTTCGGTCTGCAGATAGTGTTTGCTATAAGGTACCTGCATACTGAGTTTGGAGTTTCTATGCCTTGTGGTTAAGAAACGTGCCACCCCTCTTTAGGACGACGGTGGACACATACTAAGTTTGGGGTTTCTACATGTATGCCCGGCGGTTAAGACGACGACGGATGACGGGCGCTGCAGAATGGTAGGTTTGGGTACCTCACGACAGACGACGACGACTGAAGATGACGGACAACACGGGGGCCTTTGACAGACAGGTGAGCAAAAAATAGAGATACACGACATAAGATCAGAGATACAAAAATATTTTCACTGATACAATTTGCAGATATATATGAACCTAAATGTACGTTATGTATGAAATGCATTACTTGTATAGGTATCGTTGAAAATACATATACAGTACATTTACTTATGTGCACACCCATTCAGGAATATTTGAGACTTATATGAATCGTATGCTAAATGACAGGTAGCGCTAGCATACAATTTTAAGCTCTGATACAAGGTTAGGACGAGGTCAGCGTTGCATGACGGGGGAGTGGTAATCATATAGGTGGTTACCGAGCCGCAAAAATACCATTCAGAAATCGTCAAATTACGAGAACATTAGTAACAATGGGCAACAAGTTTCAGATGAATCGGTCAAAATGTACCATTCAGGTATGAATTCCGTGACAAGCCATATTTTGGGGGCTTTCATTCAAAACCTGGAAGAACGAAGACGCTCTATCATTCTTTGCGACTCTAACTAGGTTAGCGTTTAGAAAGAGGTGGAACGTTACGAAGGTTATTCGGTGCGTTCGAAAAATTGACAGGCGATGTCTTAACTCTGGATATAATTGCCGTCAAAATGTTGACACCAACAATACCCCGACATATATACACAATTTTCCGCTTTCGGGCGTCCATTCATCGGCGAACAGTGCGGTTACAATGCGGCGGTTTGTATCGTTCCCCTCAGGTTAATCGCTGGGGCCGTCCGGCAGGCCGGGAGCCGCGCGGTGGGAACCAACCGAGGCACAGTTCTCATCTATTTGCAGGCCTAGCGGAGGTATTGCCCAGAGAAAGATCACCCGGGTAGCAAATTCACGACCTACATGTACTGTTTTGTGGTCCGTTTAAAGCAATCTGTTTTGGAATGCCAGAATTGGGGTGTCCCCTCAGCGGCAGACGTCTACTCCCTGGCGAGGGACACAGATCATTACTAATAATTGGGGAATCTTCCGGAAGAGGAAGCGTGCCTCACGATGTTCACCTTCTTTCTTGAATGAGTCCACTCCTTATTTTTTCTGTAGGCCTACACCGAAGGTTAGAATAGGACGGATGTTCTGTTGAATCCTTCGTGGCCTCGTCGGCCGGAAACATCACCTTTTTGTTGCACTCACATCTACGTCAAATTAGCAGCAAAGATACAATGTAGCCTATATCACCAGTCACATCTTGCCGTGACAAGCGTTCCAGTCACTCCTGTGTTCGCTCAATCCTGGAAACGAAGTCAGCCTAGTCGAAGGGCGAACGACGAGTCACGAAAATTTTCGCAAACCACCCCCTACAGGCGAGAATTTACAATCTGTTGCGCTAAATTTCCGCCTGCAGATAGTGTCTGTTATAAGGTACCTGCATACCAAGTTTGGAGTTTCTGTGCCCGGGGGTTAAGAAACGTGCCATCCCTGATCACGACCGACTACGACTACGACGATGACGGACGATGGAGGCTGCAGTTTGGTACTAATGATATGTCAAGTCATGAAAATCCAAAACTTCCGAGCACAAAGGCGACACACAAAATGATATAATAACCGAAGTCCTCCAGAAATTTAGCAAATTTTCGACCCCAACCGGGGTCTTCTTCAGGCTGGCACTTTCAGGCTCGACTTGAAAGTGCATGCCAGCCTGACGAAGACCCCGCTTGGGGTCGAAAATTTGCGAAATTTCTGGAGGACGACTTCGGTTATTATATCAAGTCATGAAAATGTATAGTAACTAAAAATTTACTATGGACAGAGTACGGACTTCTCACAAAGCACGTTAAGGTCAATCCCGATTGTGATAAAAATGATTTTGTGTTGCAAATATGGTGGTATTCTAAACAAATGAATCATTAATAACCTTTTATATGATAAAACTGTCCCGGTCTGCGTTAATTTGAAGAAAAATACAACTACCCGCATTAGGAAGAAACATGGCGCCCTGATATCATTTCCCATGATGCAATATTCATCAATCGATAGCATTTCAAATCCAATCGTAATACCTGCCAATAGAGTCAATCGCTTAATTAGACAGAAGCCGTTGATGTCTGAGGGTGCTGGGCCAGGTGCCACGACATCGTATGAGGGTGGGCCAGCAGTATGCCAGGGAACCCGTAATTATCTCAAGGGTGGGGACAAGTACTTGCTGGTCACGCTACACATGTGCCGGCGCCGTCGTGGCACATGCTGCGAATGCCATTCGTTATCGCGAGTTGCAGAGCCGGCCCACGTCGAATTTGTCACCTTCTGTCAATTCAAAGAATGTATTTTTTCGTAAGGATTCTCTTTATTGTATTTCATATTCTTATCTTTTTAGATTAATTGGCAAAAAAGACACCAAATGTTCAGAAAAAAATGTAAAATTAATGCTATTTTCTGCCAGGTTCATTAACAAACACGTTTGGGTGAAAAAAAGTAGGTTTTCACAATACAAATGCACATTTTGACTTTTTGTACTTCCTCATTCCTGCATTTTACCAAATTTTAGGCGTCAATTGGCAAAGGAGAGGCACAAAAACTAGGGCTCGATAACCGCAAATAAAGACGTTACAAAATAAGGACGTTGTTATAGTCATATAAGTTCTCTTGTCGTTGCGGTGATCTCTAGTCGTACCTAAGAAAGACGTAAGGTGGCGTTGTATCATTCGTAACACTTCGGGTGTTTTCGCCATTCTTCGTGTGGACGACTGCAGCGCCACCTTACGTCTTTCTTAGCTACGACTAGAGATCACCACAACGACTAAAGAATATGACTACAACGTCTTTATTTTGTAACGTCTTTATTTGCGGTTATAACCGCCCATACAACTCCACCATAGGAAAGGAAAGGAACATTACGTGTTCGTGCTTAACTGTACACGGACACGTCCTGTGATACAGTACTTATTATTGTCCGATCAAACAAGTTTATTTACACGCAAGTGTGATCACCACATTGTCAATTTAAATTCACAGCGTGCCATTAAAGTAAACTTTAGTCGCGTGGCACAGTTTGCAAAATAAATCTCATCTCGGGGTGCCCATTTTCATGACGGGTTCACGACATACACCACGTTGAGTTCATAACTTGGTCATTATGTGCTTGACGGCTGGTTCATAGTCATGTTTGGGGGAACCGCACCATGAGGTCGGGTGTCATGCGCTCGGCCCAACGCGGCGCCCAGACTTGTTAGATATAACCCAACCGACCGAGACCCGTTCTTGTGATAACTTTGAATCAAGCCATAACGTTTTCTTCTGAGGTAACTCTGGTGCACTTACAGGCAAAACGACTTATTATCAAGGTCCACAATGTGCACTGATTGATATGTACTTCCAAAAGTATTTATCACCTATATATGAATTATCTGTTGTTGAAATGATTGACAGATGATTCAGACTGTGTTGTCGAAAGGTTAAACTACTATGAATTTCTTCAACACAGAAAGTCATGTGCTTCAAATATTTGATGCGAGTTGACTCGTTAAATTTAGGACAGCAACGACGATGAAATTGGGACCTTCATTGAAAGGTTTGCCTTCATTTTGTACGCTGAATATTAAAATAAGTCTAAAGACCCAATGAAGTTGCTGGTTTCGTCTTGTATATACTGGGGCTTACAGACTGGAAAATGGGAGAAGACAACAATGAAGGTTGGCACTTTCGAAGACTCATCGAAATGATTCAAAATCAGTAGAATTAGAAACAAAAGACTTACATTTTGTATTTTAGTTTTTGTTTAAAGCCATGATTTCTTCGCCACCCACAGTTTTCGCGGTTTTTGGTCATCTCAACGATGTAGCATCATTTGCAAATTACGTAGAAATTAACAGTTTGGTAAAAACGATTAATTCAGTAATAAATTAGAGGTATTCTGTCCAAAAAATACGAAAATAATCATCCTGAATACCACAGTCCTAGAGGGGTAAGTTCTTTGAGTGACATTTTAGATAGGTGAAACTAAACATGAGAAAATTCTAGAGTAGCCAATAGAGTAGCCGATAGAGTAACCAAAGAATTTTCTCATGTCCTAGAGGGGTGTCTATAAATCACGTCTAAGGGGTGATTAGAAACCCCGGAATTCGGATTTCCCGGCGGGGCACCGTACTGGCCAAAACAATGCAACTCACGGTCGTTGACGTTTGGACGTAATGATCAGAAATGGGGTGTACGGTTATAAAAAATGTTTATTAGTTCACTTGCCCTGTAAGAGGTCCAAGTAAGCTGTTGCTTCGTGTCAGTTTGGATTATAGGACATACCGTATGTATCGCGGCGGGTGTGGGAGATAATCTCTTGCTGGACAGCAAGGCTCCTGAAAGGCTAGGCAATACTTGGCATGCCTGGTGACCAAGGCTCAACATTCCTGCCGAACACTCAGGACGTCATACTGGCACTGACAGTCAGATTAAGGGATATACATGTATTATTACAGAATAGTCACCTATGAAAAAACATCTGTAGGCCTCCCCCAGCAAGTAAAAAAACCTACTCCAAAGAATGCCAATTCATGCCTTTCATTTTGAAGGCAAAAAGGGGTCTGTCAGACTTGGGAGCTTTCCATCAAAGCTCTGCGCCATGGTCCAGGCGATCCGAGTCAACCTTCCTTGCCCGCGATATAGGTTCATGGACCAAAGCCAATCGTATATATGCAACTGAAGACCTCAGTTTTTTTAGATACCGGTATCTATGATGCAACAAATAAGTTCCAGGGGTTGAGTTCTTTTTGTACGTTATTTGATGTCGACAGTAGTTTGCAGCGCCAGGCATGGAAAAACAGAAGGTGCCCACTAACATGTCATGTACAGAATAGTACGATCACCTCAGACTTCCACAGCCCAGTCCAGTCCCGTTATAAATCTATGAATATACAAGAGCAACGCAGAGCGTGGCATATGCCCCCGACCGGTATGTTGTTTGTGGGCAAAGCAATCTCAAGTTCATTGACGGAAACCCGATTTCAAGATGGCCACCATAGCCACCATCTTGGATGGGCGGCGGCTGGTCATCGAAAGGAACCTTCCCCTCATAGATGCAAACCCTCACAAAAAAATTCAGGTTGATCGATCGAAGTGTTCTCAAGTTATTCGACGCCAAACCGATTTCAAGATGGCCACCACAGGCGCCATCTTGGATGGGCGAGGTATAAGTACATGAAAGTAAGTAGATGAATATCGACGTCAGTGTGAACTGGTTTAAATGACGACGATACAGTTAAAAATCTTGAATTAGGACACGGGTGTCCAAGTTCAAGTCGATCAAACCACCTGTGAATCGTAAAAAGAACGCTCAGCGACACCTCAGTTTGAACATTGTCAAGCAATTCACAGCGACCTCTTATCCCAGTTGTTTTGGAAAAAGTTTAAACACTTCCTGTGATGCACCGCGGTGTGGTTCCTAATCCCGGACAATAACGACCAACGGGTGTGAAACTTAACAAAATAACCACCGCGAGAGATCACTGGGTTCTTGCCGTGGATACAAAATAAGAGCCAATTTTTGAAATCCGATCGCGTTTTGAAAGTCACCGTGTAAGGACAACCCCTGTTAGGAGAGATTGTTATGACCCCAGGCCCTCATGGCCTGGAGGGTAAGAGAATTGCCTACCAGGCTTCCTTGTTGTCAAACTGTGCAATCGTCAAAATAACTACTATTGCCATGTTGAGACACCCGTGAAGGCATTCGATGCCATGGTTGGGGTTCCGAAAGGCTGTAAACAGGCCCTGCTGATCATAGAAAATGATCTGTTTAGGACCTGCTGGTCCATCTTGTGTTCTGAAGTGTGATTTTTCGGATCGCTGTTCACTGCCGCCTTCCGTCATACAGCGTGCGTCACAACAATTGGTGGGTCACCCCAGGCATGGTGAAATAGCATTACTCCATTATTGGTTCACCAAAGTCCAGACGCCCCAAAGAGTAAGATGACTGGATTGAAGGTGAAGGGCTAAATTCGCCGTCAGGGGCACAGGTAGGCCTGATAAATCATACCAAACTACCGGATGGCCAACGAAGACACAGAAAAAATGTCCCTCGAGTAGCAGAAATATCATTTGCCTCTTTTGCGAAGTTTTCTATTAGGAATGATACTTAAAATTGAAATGATCAAAACAACCTTAAAGTTGGCCTTCATGCAACAAAGCATACCAGCCTACCTCATTTTTTGAAAGCGACGTCATTTTTTGTACACTGAAGCACATGTACACTGAAGCAAATACGGTCATTGACACATACGTCGACCTAAAACGAAAAAGCCCCAATACTGGCGAACGGATTCTTAGCAAATTGCTTCTTGGCATTTCATGAGGGATCATGGGGTTTTATCACATACCAACAGTGATTTTGGACTTCCACATACCTGCCTCCCGCCAGGTTAGTCCTGGGTACAATACCGCTGGAATTTGTTGATCTCAAAAACGTGCTGGGCCTAACAGTAGTAAATCCAGGCAAACGTCGTGTCGGAACGTTTTTGCTTAATGATTATGTCCATATATTTTGAAAATACGATAATCCTTATTGAAAATTACTGACTTTCGGGGGGTAAAATTATCATGCCTTATGAAAAAGGTGTGACTTTCCGCTTATGTAATGATACTGAAGCAAGGGTGCCGAAAATCGTGGAATGATGCTGGAACTGGGAGAAATGGGGCGATGGACTTGGGAGTTGTGGCTGGAGGGTCAAACTGGTTAGTGAGACCTCAGTCGAAAGAGTCCGCCGCAGTGGTCAATGAGACGATGGTCAAGTTGAGTGAGATCTTGGTCGAAGTAGCTCTCACTTAAACCAGCGCGGCAAGCTAAGTCACAGATAGCCCGCCGAACTATTGGCTAGACGACCTCGGTCAAAGATAGCCAGTCGCTTGGTTAGTGAGAGCTTAGTCACGGATAGCCCGCTGGACTTTGGTTGGTATAATACCTCGGTCAAAGATAGCCAGTCGCACTGGTTAGTGAGAGCTTAGACAGAGATAGCCCGCTGCAATAAATTGGTCAGGAGACATCGGTCAAAGATTGCCAATGGTACTAGTTAGTGAGAGCATACTCAAAGATAGTCCGCTGCATTATTGGTTAGGAGACCACGGTCAAAGATTGCCAGTCGCACTGGTTAGTGAGAGCTTAGTGAGAACTGCATCCGGGCGCCGCCATCTTGGATTGTCGTATTTTTGAACCTCCACTTGGGCGAAAGAGGCAGCGAAAAGTGTGGTTCGGCCCTCATTGGCCACGTCTAAACGGGGCACATCTTTGCCTGGCCAAGTCGACTCGGTCCGGACCGAGCATACACGTAGCACGGATTTAAAGGGCTACGTCTAAACGGGGCTATAGTCGAAGACAGCCCGCCGCAAGGGTCAGTGAGACGATGGTCAATTGTTTCCAATAAGGGTAGAGGTGGAAGATATGACTGCTCCGGGAGAGGGCGTCGCAAAGTTGTGGCGCAGGAGAAGTGCTGGGAGGTCTGCGTGTTGTTCTCGAACACTTCACACCTAGCAGACCCCATTCGGACACACTTTATAACTCCATGACGACATAACTCAGTCGCCAACAGGTTCGGTGGGGGACCGGACTTGGAAGATGAACCCACCTGGATTTCTTCTGACCCTACACGTGGAAGGCTACGACTGGTATCCAGGACGATGAAATAAACATAATGGGCCGTATTCAAAAAGGGTGTTTAAGACTTAGACGCGTGTAACTTCGTCAAATGCATGGTGGAAGTGTGTGCATTTAGTGAAGTTACACGCGTCTAAGTCTTAATCGCGTGATGATCACCCTTTTTGAATACGGCCCAGTGACTTTAAGGCTGCTTGTATTTGACTCACTGTCTGAAGTTTTTTCGCCGCACGCGCCAGATTTCCTAGGGTGTGGGTGCGGGCCGATGTCACACAGTGACGTGTTGACAACGACGAAGATTCACAGTTTGCGCGGTCAGTTGAACTAATTTTTTCAACGTTTCTTTTTACTAGTACATGTATGTGAATTTGGGCTCTTGAAACTGCTCCTTCCAGCCTTAAGATATTTAGTGGGCGGTAAAACACCTCGAACGCTAAGCTTTTTTGCCCGTACGTTGGATGAAATACATGTACATGTAGAACCCCCCCCCCCCCTTCCCTGCACCACCTAACCTCACCAATGATATGGTGCTTTGATAAAGTTGGGCCCCTGGAATTGCATTGCCCGTTCCGGGAGAGGATGTCATAAAATCGAGTCGCAATGACCGAAGATCTGTTTTGTCAAGTTTACCTTGACTGCCACCACCACCACTAGGGGTGATGTAACCCCTAACGGAGCTATGCCTCCTGCCGCCAGAGGTATGACCCCAGACGAAAGAAAACACACCCCGCAGACCCCATTCGAACATCGACATGACAGATGGACCCACACACTCTCCCAGCTCAGTCAACAACAAGTTTGGTGGGGGATTTCGGGGATGAATCCTGCTGTGTTTGTTTTGACCCTCCTCGGAGGAGGGAGTTAAACAGTACTTGTATCCAAGGACGGTGAAACAAACAAGGTGAACTTCAGTGGGGGATGTGGGGGATGAATCCCGCTGTGTTTGTTTTGACCCTCCTCGGAGGAGGGAGTTAAAACAGTACTTGTATCCAAGGACGGTGAAATAAACAAGGTGGACTTATGGTTGTGTTTTCTGTTCGACTCGCTTCCTGATTTTTTTCGCCGCAGGGGCTGTGGGCTGAGGAGAGGGCCCTGACGGCGTATCGACGAACTAACACGACTAGATACTTCGATTCATTCGGATGCCCAATTGCGGGATATACGCAACGGAATAAGGAAATACGATGCGATAGACGGTTCGTGCTGCGGTGCGGCAACGGTATAGGGGTGTTTTTAAAGTCGACTGTCCGACTGAATGATGAGTCGACCAGCATTGGGTCAGTCGACTTTAAAAACACCCCTACCGTTACCGCACCGGAGCACGAATCGCATGTATCTGTTTTGGGTTTAGGCTGCAATGCTGGGGGGCAACAAGTAGTGTTTGTTTGTAACTATTTTCATGCGACATGGATGATACCGGTGTCATACATCACATCTGGATCATTGTTTATGTTATCACTCCTGGAAACAGAAGTAGCTTAGGCAGAAGCATCAAAATAAACCTTGCTTTGGTCTTTACACATTAACGTTTGGGCCCTCCCCCGTCACCCTCGGCTCAAACACCAGTTAGGATAGAAACATGGGCAAACAGCGCTCAGGCAAATGTCAGGCTAATTTCATTGTCATTGGATACGACCAATGCATACCAAAACAAACCATTCTGGGGGTCCTTTAAAGTGTCCGCACAGCCCCCCCCCCCCGCACACAAATCCCGGTTACACAAACACGAATTTCCCCGGGAGGTGAAAAAAGGCGCATCATGTTTACATGTATCATGGATACGGTTTAATTTCTACAAGGGAGGGCAAAAATTGTCATTTCTGGAGACTGACACCTTCGATGTTTAAATCTACGGCACGCGCCTGCAAGACCCCCTCAAACACCTAACCCTAAAACAAAGTCACTGGGTGACAAAAACACAACTATGATCATGTTTTTCCTTTCGTCACACCTTAGATACGCTGTTGATTTCATTGCGGAGGGCCAAAACTAACATCGCTGGAGTTCTTTCGAAGTTGAATGCACGCGTCGTCACTCAGGCCGAATGGGTGACCCTATGTCACCCAGGACAAACTGGGTGACCCTAAACGTCTCCCAGAACAAGGCTGGGTACGTTTAGGCCTAAAGGCCCGTTTCCACTTGAGCGTTTTACGCCGCGTTTTGACGCTTCGCCCATTGTTTGGAAGCAGAGCGGCGGAAAATAACAAAAGATTCGACTCATCACGCGGCGTAAAACGCTCTAGTGGAAACGGGCCTTAAATGTCGCACAGGGTCTAAAGGTCACAACAGTGAAGACCTCGGTGCACCTGTGCGATTCACACAGCGTGTTCTACGAATTTCACAGGGAAACGGGTGAATCCCACCCATTGAATGTGACCAATCAACTAAAAAATCCCCATCCCTGTGAAAACCATAAAACGTGCTCCATGAAACGTCACAGGTGGACTGAGGCCATGACGTCATACGTTCACAAGAGCTACCCTAGCCGTCGATTCGTGTTTTTTTTATCAAAACACGAGTTGAGAAAGTTAGCAACAGAAATAACGGGAAAAGGTGTTACGATCAGAGTGGATCATCAATCAGATTATTTCACATTGGAAGCATGCCACGTGACGAACCGACGGCTAGGGTATGTTTCTAAGCNAGCCCCCCCCCCCCGACAACTGTTGCCAAAACAAACAAGTCACTGTGTGACAAAAACACAGGTATCAATGATCATCACCTTTTCACCATCCCTTAGATACCCGATGATTTCACCGCGGAGGGCCAAAGCGAACATCGCTGGAGTTCTTCCGATGTTGACTGCACGCGTCGTCACACCCCACGCATGCTGCTCAAATGTTGAAGGTGGCAACAAAGCGGATGTCGTTTCATCATGATGGATACCGTATATTTTTCAGAGAGGGATCCAAACTAAAACTTGTTGGTAGAACTTAACCCCGGTGGATAAATGGTACTCCCTCTCCAAGTTGTACCCAGAAACTCCGCTTGGCGGCGATTGTTGGATTTGAGGTCTTCCTGTGCCGGTGTAACATCTGCCAGTGTTCCCCACCTGTGAGTGTTCCCCTCCTATTGTCTGACGGAATAAGCGGCGACTTGACAGTAGGGGACACACGGAGAAACATTTCGATCTATTGCCAGCGTGTTCCAAACAATAAGGGGGACACACTGACCCACAGAAACACTGGCAACACCTACCAGGTGTAAAGGGCCACGGTCGGTCCCCAGGCGTTTCCCCTCACCAATGAGTTCCCGTACGTTTCTCAGTGCAGCCCTTATTTTATCCGGGGTAAACTTTGAAACAAGACAGATTTCTGTACAGATGTATATCTTTTAGAAGTCAAAGCTACATTGTATCTACTTGTATGCACTAACATTGGGATATGGGAACAATACAAAACGTTGCACTGGAATACTCTACAAACCCGTTCCATCGCGACCCAGGTTCATCCAAACCGTCGACGAGCGGATTACCAATAACTTTCCGCAGGCACCTAATTAGCTGACCACTGTTCATAGTATAGTCGATCTTGACTGACAAATTATCACCATCACAGTTCGGCTATGTTGACAGTCGAACAACGCACACCGACAAACACTGGTCTTTACGTTTTATCCTTGCGTGTCATTACAATCAAAATCTAATTAACTATGGTTAATTAATTTTTGATTCAGACGATAATCTCCAGTAATCACGAAGTATTAATTAGGGTGTGTTCTTAGCTGTTTGGAACCCCGATTACTTTGTTCTGACCGTTTAGTCATGTTTTGACAGTCCAGCCACCGTAATATACATCGGTTTGCACAGATATGCTTGGAATTACTGTCAAAACATACTTTAAAGTACTGTACGCCTATTCCAATCATGTTTTGATTAATTAGGTCGGAACTACATTTTTGTAAAAACAAAGTTCCAATCTGTAATTTTATCGCAAAATGAAAAACTTCTGACTGAAAATTAACAAGAATTGTCGATTACCAGTAGTACACGTAAATACTCGCCATGATAAGAAAAACTGCCTTCTCGAAATAAACAATAAACTAGGCCTACATGTAACCAAAATTCTAGCAACTACTACATGTATACATGCATAGTAAAGTTCGCTGGAGTTCTTTCGAAGTCAGCTGCACGCGTCGTCACACGACGCATGCTGCTCAAATATTAGGGAGTTTAAGAAATCAAACGATAAACTTAAACTTTACGACAACGTTATTTTTCATACTGCGAATCCACCAGATTATATATTGCATCTTCGGTACAAAAAACAACGCTGTCGTAAAGTTAACGTTTATCGTTTGATTCCTTAAACTCCCTATTGAGGCGACAAAACGGACGTCGTTTCATCATCATGGATACCGCAAATTTTTCAGAGAGTGACCCAAAATAAAACTTGTAGATGGGGCTCAACCCTGGTGGATAAATGGCACTCCCTCTCCAAGTTCCCGGAAGCTCCGCTTGGCGGCGACTGTTGGATTTGAGGCTCCTCTGCCGGCCAGGTGTAAAGGGCCACGGCGGTCGGTTCCCGTTTCTCAGTTTTTCCCCTTTACACCAATGAGATCCCGTACGTTTCTCAGTGTAGCCCTTATTTTATCCGGGGTAAACTTTGAAACGAGATACGGATGAAAATCTTTTAGAAGTCAAAGCTTTCTACATGTACTTGTATGCAGTAACATTGGGATATGGGAACAACACAAAACGTTAAACCGGAATACTCTACAAACCAGTCCATCGCGACCCAGGTTCATCCAAACCGTGGACAACTTTCCACAGTCACCTAATTAGCTGGCCACTGTTCAAAGTATAGTCGATCTTGACTGACAAATTATCAGTCTCACAGTTCGGCTATGTTTTGACAGTAGAGCCACGCGCACCGACAAACACTGGTCTTTACGCTGTATCCCTGCATACCATTACAATCAAAACCTAATTAACAATGGTTAATTAATTTTTGATTCAGACGATAATTTCCATATCCAGTAATCACGGAGCAGTAATTAGGGTGTGTTTTTAGCTGTTTGGAACCCCGATTATTTTGTTCTGACCGTTTAGTCATGTTTTGACAGTCGGTTCAGCCACGCACCGTAATATACATCAGTTTGCACAGATATGCTTGGAAATACTGTCAAAACATACTTTAAAGTAGTGTGGGCCTATTCCAATCATGTTTTGATTAATTAGGCCGGAACTAATTTTTTGTAAAAACAAAGTTCCAATCTGTAATTTTATCGCAAAATGAAACTTCTGAGACAGAAAATTAACAAGAATAATCGATTACCAAGTAGTAAATAAGAATGATAAGAAAAAGTGCGTTCTCGAAATAAGCAATGAACTAGGCCTACATGTAACCAAACTTCTAGCAAATATATACTAGTAAGTTCTTCAAATGCCATCGAAATGTTTTCTTAAGCAAAATGGGCTAATACTTGTGGGTAGGGGAAACCGGCGCAACGATAAGAATCGTGTAGACACTGAACTGGGACGATTTGGGCCTAGCTTGATATGTGCACAGTTGTGTTTCCGAAAGGCGCCCACTTGTTGTCAAACGTGTAGGTTCACGTATACAAAATAAAAAGTCTTTTTGGAGACAGGCTGTATATTGTTTTCCTGCTCACCCCAGGTGATAGGTGTTTACAATGCCCCGTGCTGGGCCTCTCACCACGAAAGCTGAGAAACCAGCGGGGGTTGTAAACCTTGGAGATTCTCAGATAACTTGATGGACAGGCGAAATCATTCTATGGTCTTGGGTTCTTTGAGAATACTAGCGCCAAATGACTGGGGATTTTGTAACGCTGGTCGAGACTCCTTCATACATGTCATAGTTCATTTCGCGGAACCTGGTCTTACAAGACTAGGAGGAAGAGCCGAATATCCGCTGGGGCGAGTGACGTCGTAAGATTTGGGCAGTCGGAGTGGTAAAGTGCAGAAGACATGCCTCTCTCCGCTGCGGTTGTGGGGTCACTTCCTAGCCTGCTCAAACGACTCAGTTCGCTAACAGCGGTTTTTGGCGGGAACAAATTATTCTTCCTATCTAAACTTTGCACTGTGTCTATAATCTAACAGCGGTTTTTGACGGAAACACAGTATTCTTCCTATCTAAACTTTGCACTGTGTCTATAATCTAACAGCGGTTTTTGACGGGAACACAGTATTCTTCCTATCTAAACTTTGCACTGTGTCTATAATCTAACAGCGGCTTTTTGACGGGAACACAGTATTCTTCCTATCTAAACTTTGCCCTGTGTCTATAATCAAACAGTCCACATCCCCTAAAACAACAGTTAAATCAACTTAATGGATTACTATCAATATCTATTTATACTTTGGATTAATCTATCAATAGGGAAATGTCTTATGCAAACAGTGGCGCGCGCGATCTTGGCCTCAGCGTTAAAATTGCTATCCAAACACGGCGCTCTTCGTCAATCCTTAAGATCGTGCGGCCACAACAATTGCAGCGGCCGGTGGAATGTTGTCATTGCCGGTGAAGTTGATTTACTTTACACTGAAGTAGTTGAAGGGTGTTTACTCTAGCACTTGCTCGGTCTGTCGAGGGCGGGGCGCTAAACGACGGGATCGAGACCAGCATCGGAACCGCAAAGCGAAAAATCGAACTCGGTCTTGAGTCCCGACACTTCCACTCGGGTTCCGAAATGCTGGTCGAGATGGCCGGTGTTCCAGAGGAGAAAGTCCCAGGGATAGTCGGGACACAAGTCTGCCATGGCTCGACGATGACCCCTGTCACACTGTCACCGTTTTGAATGCAACCACTGGGCCTGGTTTTACTTTGTCCGACTCGGCTGACCATCGGCAAAATACATGTATTTAGTTCTCCCGTCGTATACTGTAATCATCAGAAGATGGTAATGTCGGGTACAACGTCGAAACCAAGCATCTGGACAGAGCACTATTGACTTTTCCGATTACACGTAGTTTCTTCAGAAACGACCTGTCTTCCCCACATTCCTCGTCAAATGCAGGCTTCAGCATCGCTCCCTTTGCACTATCGCTTCCCTGAACAGAAATATGGTCGGGCCGGCGAGGGAAGCACATGTTTGCCAACCAACCACGGACACGACGGACACTTCCGACTTCCATTTTCGAAAACATCATCAACGACGCTTCATTCTAGCAATGATCAGATTTAGCAAGACTTAACACATTTGACACAATAACCATTTAGGACACTGCATTCCTCTGCCATGCACAGTGTCATGAGAGTTTGTTTTGTGAAGCCTTTCCTTTGTAAGCTACATTTCTTCGTGTCTCCAGGCTCTCTTATTAAACACAATACCCACTACTAAACGTTTTGTCCTCGGCCATCGAGTATGGGACGATTTAAATGGTTAGAATAGAAGCATTCAGCGATTATGAACTCTGAAACGATGAAGTCCATGTTAATGCGCTTATGTGTGGCGTGGAGCGGATCTCTGTCAACAAACTCAGTTCTCCTCGCATGGATTTATGTCGTAGTAAAAACCAATTGAAATATTACATGTATATCGCATTCTTATGCATTGGACTTACCTCCCATGAAAATACAACCTTAATTTTCTACCTGCCTTCGCTTTTCATTTGGGACGTCACTTCGCAGGACAACTGCATATTTCAGATGACATAGGACATGTAGGATGCAGATGTCTACCATTTTTGGACCATGCAGTGAAATGTAGTACGATAGGTAACCGGACTAAACGCCGGAAAAATACATTTTATTCATTACTTGAAAGTTAGCAAATAGCATGCAAAGATCTGGTACTGTATGCCAATTGTCATTTGTAAAAAAATGAAATGCCAATACCAGTGGGGCCTAAACAGCCCATCGACAGAATACACCTTGAACTATTAAAAAGAAATTTTGGAAAGTTTAGAAATCAAACGGTAAACGTAAACGTTAACCATAGTTATTTTTTACCGAAAATGCAATCGATATAAAATCTGGTTAATGTGTAGTATGAAAAACAACGTTGTCGTAAGTTTACATGACGTTTATCGTTTTTTTATTTCTAAACCTCTATAATAAGAAAACCGTCATTTCATGGACAATTTTTCAATTTTCCAATTGCATCATTGCACTGGCCTGCCTCTTGGCGTGATGGTGGGGATTTACAAACAAAAATAGTTTCTCCATGTCCACTTACGCAGTTTTGGGCAAACATAACAAGATTCTGTGACCGTTCGGCAAATAACAAACTGATAACGAACAACAACGTTGTTAAGCTCAGTCGAATCGGTCTAGGCCTACTATAGAGGTTCTTCACGTGATGTCACACCCTAATTAGCATATCATAACATTGGCACTGACGGCCATATTGGTTAGTGTCACTGTTGGGTTTACTGAAAGAAATCAGATTATAACTGGAATATTTTCCAAACTACCTTTCTTATCATTTCAGTTTCTTAGGATATGATTTGTGAAATAAAATCACATGTTGTCTGATGATTGAATGACACTCAGTTGTAAAAATAGACAATTAGTGCTAGCATGAATTACATAAAGTTGTAGTGTATTACTGACCAACATGGCCAAGCACATGGCTAATTATGTATTAATTAGCTCATTAGCATTGAGTTGTGACGTCGGTGAAGAACCTCTATAGGCCTGTTACACCAAGCCTCGCGTAGCCATCACAGCATAGTGATATCATATCAAATGACATGATATTATCGACGCGTCTCTTGCAAAAATATCATTTTCCCACGAATTCCAACAATAATATCGAACCTGAGGTGACTGTCACGACGACACCACTTCTCAAGCTCAAATTGACGCAACGTGTTGAAACAAAATAAACTGAATGCGCCATTTCGCTTCAAACTGACACAATCAATGACAGATGATCAGAAAAATCAACGGCAATTGAATAAGATAGGTGAAATATGATCGCGAGTTTCTCCGCGGTAGCTACCAGGTCTCCCTCCCCCACAATAAAGATAGCCGTGGCGTATACATACGTTCTGAATTTAGATTTTAAACAGAAGAATGGGGCCAACATTTTTGCTGTATTATACCAGCGTCGTAGAGGATATAAAACGCTCTATTTTGTTTGAATCGTAAAATTAGGTTGCCAAACTCTTAACACGTTGATATAAAGAGTTCTTCAGAATCGCGTACAATTCGTGATAGAATGATATTGTAGGAACCCGTATACAACTCCGCATTAAAACAAGAAAATACCCGCCGGGGAGGCCTGTCAGTTGTGACTGACATGTCAGTTTGAGGGACGCCCACCGGCGCATGCGCAATTAACAGCAACAATCACGGCAGCCGTCAATCAGCCGTGGATTGACCAATCAGCAGGCGTTATTTTTAAAGCTTTCCCCACTCGCTCACGCTGGGAGTCTAACTAACGCTGTGTATGGATGTAATAGCGAGCACTTAAATACTTCACGCTGCTTCGAACTTTTATTCGCACTTGTGTCCTGCTGAGGAATAAGTGACAGAAGTTTAGAGCAGCCCAGTCTATGGATTCAACTTTAGGCAAGGGGACCGGAGGATTGCGGCTAGTCGACGTGGTACCGTTCTCGCGTGCACATCATCAACATCAGACTTCAGTGAATGGACTTAGCCTACCGCTAGGGGACAAACACGCTTTTTCCGATCAGAGCAGGACAGATATGATAAACCCGTTCATGGAGACAGCTCACACGGCGGCGCATCTGCCGCCGGGGGCCCTTAAGCTCAGTCCCCCTCATCACATGGCGGACACGACAGGGGTAGGAGTTGCCCCATCCCAGGGGAACCAATTCGCCACCCAACCGAACGGTTACATGGCCCATTCACACGCACATCATGTAGGGAGTTACGCAGCAAGGGATTTCTTACTACGGCGGGAGCACATGTCTTTGGCTGGACACGACGCTAATGCAGGATCGCATCACGGAATGTTTGTGCCCAGCACGACAAGTCTTCACGGACATCCTCATTCGGACCCTGTTTCAAATCACGTTCTTTTCCCTGGATTACACGAAACTACGCACGGACATAACCCAGCGGCCCATCATGGGGTGAACAGTCAGGTGAGGCTCAGTGTCCCCGGGGTGGAGATGTACCCCAGAGCCGATCAGTTCAATCAGATGGCGAGTCCACGCAGCGACTTCACCGGACACATGAACATGGGCCATATGAACCACATGAACGCCATGAATCACATGAACATGGGGCCACACGGGCCCGGTGCATTTTTTCGTTACATGCGTCCCCCGATAAAACAGGAACATACGTGTCTTTGGATAGATCAGGAACAATCGGATCCTAAAAAGTCGTGCAACAAGACATTTACAACGATGCACGAAATAGTGACGCACATTACCGTCGAACACGTCGGGGGACCCGAACAGACAAATCACGCTTGCTACTGGCAAAGCTGTCCGAGAGAAGGCAAGCCATTTAAAGCGAAATACAAACTAGTGAATCATATTCGGGTACATACGGGGGAAAAACCCTTTCCATGTCCGTTCCCGGGTTGCGGAAAAGTATTCGCGAGGAGTGAGAATTTAAAGATTCACAAAAGGACACATACAGGTAAGTCATCAGGGACAACCCTGTTGTCAATTTCATATTTTTCTCCTTTAAAAAATGTCCTAAGTGATGGTTTCCTAATGTCCTCGCAGATTAGGTTAATACTCATATAAATTCCTCATACAAACTGAAACGATGGTGACAGTTGCACAGTGCCAAACTGGAAACTTGGCCTACAATGTTGAGACGTAAATTCGCCAATTTCATCATTTAGCTATACCCAAAATATGAAAATTTTCCTACAGTAATGTATCAAATGCTTTAACAGGTTCGAATCTCGTAAAAATTCAGTGAAGTCAAAATGACAAACACGTTGTTTCCTTAAGCTAGGAGCAACCCAAAGTCGAACAAAAACACATCATTACCACCTAATCAACATGTTACACCCGCACGATGAACATCATCATTTTAGATAACTTAGGGTTTCAATATTGTCCTAACATTCGGCGAAAACGCTGAATCAACACTAGAACACGTTAACTTTTCAGCAAAACTTATAATCACAAACATATTAAACTTGGTTTACTTTGAAGAAATATCAATTGAGTTTGGATTAAAACTTAGGAAACCAGAAAATGGTGAACATAGGGCTTGTCACGGGTCACACTAATTACCGACCACAACCGTCCACAACAGACCACAACCGACCACAAGCGTTTATTACCGTCCACAAGCGTCCAAATGCAATTAGAGGGGATTAAAAATGTTATTTTAGATCCATTTTACTGTATATTTGAAAAATAATTCTGCTTTTTGGTACCTGGTGTAATTTTTTGCAACACTGCCATGATTGACAGTCAACTTATTTGCATATCGATCTATGAGGCGCCTTTTCTTCTATAATTCTGAACTTGTAGTTTCTTTAACGAACTTCTTCCACTAGGAGACTCTTCAGTAGCTTTTCCCTTTGATAAACGTGAGTACCATTCACTCACAAAAAGAATTAAAGCCCAACTCTGTGCATTAGGCCTAGGTGACTGACTCTCCTCCCTCCCCACCTTGATAGGCCTAGTAAGACCACACTGGTCTCCTGTCCAACTTTTTTTGTGTAACTTTTTTTCATTTTATTCTAGCCTAGCAAAATAAAATCACAGCTTCAGACTCCCACGCATCTGACCAGTGCCACCTGCAAGAGAATGTGGTGGAAGAAGTTCGTTAAAGAATCTACAAGTCAGAATTTTAGAAGAACAGGCGTCCCATAAATTGGCTGTCAATCAATCACGTCAATGTTGCAAAAAAATACATCGCCTAGGTACCCAAAAGCAGAATCATTTTTCAAATGTCTTTAAATGGATCTAAAAATGACATTTTTAATCCCCTCTAGGCCCCCTAATTGCATTTGGACGCTTGTGGACGGTAATAAACGCTTGTGGTCGGTTGTGGACGGTTGTGGTCTGTTGTGGACGGTTGTGGTCGGTAATTAGTGTGACCGCGAAAATAACGTTGTCGTTAACGTTTACGTTTATCGTTTGATTTCTACTCCTCCCTTTGGGATAATCTTAATATGTAAAATATTTTTCACCATTGAAGGATTATCCAAACCCTGTGAAAACTCCACCGCCCGCTGCAAAACGTGGCGGAACCCAACCTCGTCCCCAGGGGTTTTGTTCGCTCAGACAACCTCGGACCTAACTCACTAACGTCAAGCCAGAGCCCAGGAGCGCACAAACCCCTGGGTACGAGGTTGGGCGGAACCGCTGTTGTGGAAAAAGGCCTTAAAGGGAGTCATCCTGTGACAACATTTTTATTGATGAAAATGAGACCGGAAGTCGCAGTTACTTTTTATTCAACATATCAGATACAAAATAAAGACTACGAAGAATGACTTCCTACCTCATTGTCATCACCGGTGGCTTCAAAGCCTCGCATGGGTCAGAAGTCTCTCCACCTAAAAACAAACATTAACATTTACATGTATTTATTTTCCATGTGAAGTCAGGGTTGGCAGTGTCCCGACACATTTTGAGCGGAGTGTCCCAGATCTCCTCTTCAGTGACGACGAGAGTCACGCCGCGTCGTGACGACGGCAATGTCATCAACGGACAAAGAGCTATCTTTTCGATTACGCAACTTTCGTTTCATCTGCTGGGCGCCGTATGACTGAGAGCGCACGAGTTGGTGTGAGTGACCATCCGATTCTAGCTGTTTTTG
>NMRB01000192.1:125992-178815 GCA_002633025.1 Notospermus geniculatus | reverse complement strand
CATTTAATTATCAAACATGATGAAATTTTGTAGGCATACGAGTGAAAAGTTCAACAAACAGACACACTCACGTATAGATTTACCATTGGCTACCTTCAACAACGTTCTTACCAAGAAACGTACTAAAACGGCAAGGAAACTTCTTGATACCTGGCATGTTATATTCATCGAGTAAGACTTACATGTATCATTTATTGGAAAATATTCGAAAATCTGAATGATTGCAAAACAAGAAATGCTTACGTAACTGAACGTGGTGACATAACGACCTCCCCACCACTGTTGGTGGCAACGATTCACATGACGATAAAAATATTGTGATCAGCAAATTAGTATGAGAGCGATATACCACCTCCAGAGATTCTGATGAGGTCGACCCACTTGGACAACGTAGGGGGAAATTTCTATTTCCGGATCCTCGTGCCTGTTTTCACATTATGACACGTTTTTCAACACGGATGATAACATATGCCACAACATCATTACATCATTGTATCATGCGGCCATGATTTCACGAGGTGCCGTTAGGTGGCTGCGACGTCCCTACTTCAATGGTATTAGCCAAGTACATTAAAGTACGGGTTTTTAAACTGTGAGAATACGGAAATGACAGAGGTCCTTCACGAGAATGGCACCGCCACTGCAGGAAGCAGGACCAAAAATTTACCTGTTGTGTCCTCCTGCAATGGGGCATGACGTATCTCGTGAGCTGACGATCTACGTGACACTCCCTTGATTACTGGTGACCGTATCGTGCTGATAGTTCAGACTCGCTCCACATGTTGATAAGAGGACTTTACAGGGTTGCAAATCATGTAACGACGGGCGAATTTGCCTGCACGATTCCCGACTCAGTGTGTCATGACAGCAACGCGCTGTATCCGAAGATTCTGCAAGGAAGCGGGTTGTCTCGGTGACGGGTCATCTCGCTGTTGGGCGTAGGCTGTCGTCCTTGCAGATCTACGACGACGGCCTACTTCCATAGGTCCGGTGTACTGAATAACTGTCTGGTTTGGTTCGATATTTCTATCTGTAGGAAAAACGGACTCCCGATGATGCCGACCTTTCCCCCTCTAAAACACTCAAAAAACATCCCACATCAGTTCATCTTTCGATTGTCGTGGTTAATCATAATCATCATCGTCTCGTTATGCGATTAATAACCAATCGATAGAACATTTCCATGATCATTTACTGTTGATTTGTAACGCACCTGAGGGAACGATATGAAACGAACGGGTTTTAGACGCCGGGGAGTTACAGCCTAAACTGATCAATACGCCGTAAAAGCGCGTTTTCTGCCCAGCGACGGTGCAATGGCATTGAAGGCAAATTGAAAAAGTCGAAAATCTCACTTTCAAACTTTTTGTTACCGTTGTTGATTTCATGATGATAAAGTCATTTTAAGGATACGTCTGGCAAAATGTCCAGTTAAGTTAAGTTTACTTATTATAAAGTCATTTTAAGGATATGTCTGGCAAAATGTCCAGTTAAGTTTACTTATTATAAAGTCATTTTAAGGATATGTCCGGCAAAATGTCCAGTTAAGTTTACTTATTATAAAGTCGTTTTAAGTTTGCTTATTTGCAGTTATGTATTTATTACTGAATTGAATGTCAGGATAATGATAGCTGTTGCACAGCAGCAGGACCAGAGCTATCGTCTCGTAGAGACGATAGTTTCTCTAAGACAAGGATAGGAAGGTGAAGGCAGGATTAGCCATTGGAATAAGAATGTGAATATCTCCTTACGTGCCTTATTGCTACGCAAGCCTGACATACCGAAAACTTTATGTAAACAGCATATAAAACGTAATATTCTTGAGATAATTCAACCCTAAAATCATGGATCTTTATTTCATCGTTCATGCGCCATTGGTTTATGGATAGTTTATTATTCCTGTCAGCAATAATGTTATTTTTGATGATTCTAACATATTGGTCACTTGGCAATAGGGCAGGGGAATATGGTCCTAGGGTGAAGTGCAGATTAAGGCTTATTCAGTTGTGAGTTCACCTACCTCGCAGGTTGTTTAGTGATCGATTGCTGATAGCAACGATTCGAACATTACGTAACAAGATGGAGGGATTGATGGTGTAGGCAAACCTGATCTCAGTTGATTTGGCAGATGGTTTTTATCAGTGATTTGAAGTCGGGTTGCTAGGATTCAAGTTGGGAGATCTGAGGAGGCATTGATGCCAAGGCCCTGTCAACCACATCAACCATGGAAGTGAACGGCCCATGAAAAACTTGGGAAATTTCTTCGAAACACGGGTTCTCGTAGGCCATCTGAACTAGTAGGCCCTAAACTGTATTATGTACATCCGAACTTTCAGTAGAGAAATGTTTTAATTTTTAAGAATAGGGTATCATTTTAAGAAATTTGGGGGCAGATTTAACAGGCAACTGATAGAAATATTCAATCGTCCTACTTGAGTGATTCTCACCGTTCCAGTCATCCCTATCGGGTTCGGGTTTTCTACACACCAAGTAGGCCTATCTTTTAAGTCGCTTCAAACATCCAATTCATACCTGCGATAGACCATGAGTATCTCATCACTTTTCTTACTCATCGATTCCAATTTATGATAGTTTACCATCTCAATTTTCCACCTCTGTAGCCATCTGCTGATTGCACACTTTATTGGCAGCAGACGATCAGGAAATGGCAGACGGCATTTTTCTTGTTATCATGGCCCATTGCATCTAATGGCTTTGGTTACCCTCAGCTAGGGCCAGAAATCCACATAGCCCACGTCTTATACACCCTGCTCGAAGGATGGGACATCGTGACGTCGAATGGATATTGGAATTTTCTTCAGGGCCCATATTCATAAAACTACTTAAGTCTAAGTGTGACACTTATCCTTTGTTCAACACAAAAGATAAGTATCGCACCTTGTTGATGAATATGGGGCCAGGGCCCCATTTGTATCACTCAAATTCTGAACACAGGTCTAACAATATTTATAAAATCATAGTTGACAGAAGATTTTTTAATGGTGGTAGATTTTTATTCTATATTTTATATTTGGTTCTGTTTGTCAATAGGACAGCAAAAGTTAATAGCCCAACATATACGTAGTTAAAAGTCCCTAAATTGGGAACAGTGCACCGACAGGCAGGCCTGGGCCAGCGAACTTCACGCATTGGTAACAAGATTGTAGCCATCTTTTTCATTCTCTGAACAACTTGAGAAGGTGGTTAGGTACACTCGCGATCTAAAATGAAGATCTCAAAAACGGTTTTAAACTGAACAAGACTTCTTCATTGTAGATGATGAATGATGTCTGATCTGCTTTACAAGTACCTGTGTATTGCGATTGTGCCCTGAGTTTGTAAAGATCTAGGATGCCAATAGAAATGGTGAAAAGCTACCAACACATTGGCCAGATCTCTTACAAATTTTTCGGTCGTTTTCCAACATGTTAGATTCAACGATGTGCAAAAGTTCAGGTAGATGGTCCCGAACTCTGAGGTACATCAGTCACACGGAATGTATACTTTAGGTATAGGCTTAGGCCTATACTTATGGCTGCATCGAAATGCATTAAATACATTCACACGGGGTGCTCACAGCCCGAAAAATTAAAATCACGAAGATTGGGCGTAAGAACATTATCTGTCCCTTCTTTGAGTGTGCGAAATTTATCTACGTCCCCCTCAAGAGCTATCGAAAGTAACACTACACCCCTCTTAATCCACATGCGGTAATTTGCGGGAAGTGGCCTCAACAACCAAAACAAAATGAGGGCCTAATGGCCTCCTGATGTGAGCCTTACCGCTACCGGTGATGCACAGATAAGGGCGACAGCAGGTAGACCCTTTTTCTGTTGCTGAGGAAAAGGGGTAATCGGAAGAAGTTGTGAACCCTGGTGGTACCCCTGGAAACATCTTGGAAAACAGGAAAGAAACTGCTTTGTCGGTAATCCAGTTTAAGGCATCCAGTTTAAGGCATCCTAGCGCGTTTCTAGTGAGAAGGTCTGATTGATCAGTTTAATCTTACTCCCATGGTTTAATGAACGCGGGAGATTCTTAGTTATCATTTACCTACCATTCTCTACTCACCATTTATTCAGCTCTACAGCAAACGTATTTCTGGTCGATGAAATTTTTGGCCATCTTCATCCAAAGGTAGGGAAAACTTCGATCGGCCATCTAAAAACAGAAGATATTTGAAAATTAAAATACGGCATAAAATGAAGAACTTTAATTCAAAGTTTACCTCAGCTAAAATATACGACGAAGGCATTTTTAACATACATTGGCCTACAAATCAATTGGACGAACACCCCTGATCTCAAATGACTGACAATATGCCAACATCTCAAATCGCCACGTCAAATCATGATAACTGAAATTCAATTACTAGTATCCATCTCAAGTTAGTCTCAGACAATCATCGCATTGCTTCCATACTTTGTACGCGGCATGCATAGTGCATGATATACACACATCCACTCTCATGGTTTGTTTTCATTTTTATGTTAAATTCAGGATGAATCTTGCCTTGACGAAAACATTCCCTATATCACCATTCACTTCGCAATTTTTGATAGGAATTTGAATTTATTTGCCCCGCTTTGCCTTATACTTGGTGTCCCTGGCGGAGTGCAGCTGCTACACACAGGCGGGTTTGTACAAAATGTGGAACGCTTCCCTTTGTCAGTAATGATCCATTTCTTTCTATCATTTGCATCGACACAATTGGGAGAAATTCACGCTCGGGATGGCCTCTAATTGCCTGGGCGTTGACTACCTCGACCGGAGAGAACAGGTCAGGAGGTCTTGCTGGGTATTCGGTCCGCCAGGCAGCCCCGGTGACATGCAATGCACGCAATCCATTCAACCGGGCAGCCCCCATTCTCGTTATTGGATGAGATGTAGCGTAGCGGCCGACATGGCCGAGTGTGTGGTTTTCGGAGATCGGGACGTATTTTCCAACGAGAAAATGAATTTATTAATTTTCGAAAACATCATCTTTGTCATCTGGTGTACCCCAGCTTGGAATTCACCGTAAATGCCAAATTTTGGTAGTGAGATTCAAAAGAACTGCTTCAGATATCACGAGGACGTCCTATCGTAATTCTCGCACATTAAGCTGTTTCCATGTCGACACACCGATACCCTGCGCTGCATCTAGGTCTACTTGTTATGTATATGAACCACTGGGCACGTGTTCAGAGACAAGGGCCTACTTGCGATTCACAGAGAAGCCTTCAGATATATCACAAGGGCGACATGTTGGTACCTGGGCCTAGCCCTTTTGAAAATTTCGCTCTCTGCAGCTTTGTAATCATCAGTACGCCCAATAGGCTTAATATATGTACATTTCACATTGTTCCACACGCAAATAAAAAAAATCACGACACATCACAGCGGCGCGTGACCAGTCCATCTGAAGTGTTGCTGATTGCACATATCTGCAGAAATAATGAGACGCGTCTCGGCGTAGAAAAAAAAATGTCCGCCGACGACCTATTGTCTTCCATAATACCATTATCTCACCCAAAGCAGCAAAATGCTCACAAAATATAAAAGAAACAATGCAGAAGCATCATTGTCTCTCGGAGTTTGTGAGCTTCTGAAAGAAGAACGAAAATCATAATTGGTTGGTGCTAGCGATCAATATGTTCACACCTATACCGTTAAAAGAGCCGGTGATTTCACCAATCAATGGCCAATGGTGACATTTTTACAGTCGGCGATCAATGGTGGCCGATGTCGGTCGTGTGTGCAATGTGTGCAGAGCGGTGAATGGGATAGACGGGTGTTACATCTCGGGGTGTCTCAAAAACAATGTTGTCAGACAATGACAGAATTACAGCAGATAAAACTCAGATCTGATTGGGTTTTCTGGCCACTTTAGTCCTTCGGTTATTGCCTATATTCCCATGGCTGAAATCCAGGGACCTTATTCACAAAGCCCCCGTAACCTTCAGGGTATAGCAAATGCTTTGTCAGGCCGATAGTGAACACAGAACACGTGAAAACAAGAACCCATATTCGTAAAAACTTGCTAGGCCTAGTTACTTGCTAAAGTGTCCAGCTTGTCAGGCCCTGTCTGTTAGCAACAACGATAATTCTATTTTGTGCGAGAAAACATCTGAGCCAAACTCCAATTTCGACTTCATGACGACACGCCACGATATCGTCGTCACTTCCTTTTCCCGCCAAACTTTTTATGGCGGTTCCTGATCATCCCTGCACACACGAAGGAAGTATGAATACCCCGAACTGTGTGTTCACTAACTATTGTTTCATTCATCGATCATCAACATGTCTTATTCATGTTTGCGTTTTGCCTGCGTGGTCACTCACCAAGCGACTGTCATTCCTCAGGGAAAGGTTAGTTTACGATTTCCCAATAAAGGCGATTAAGTTGATCGAGCTGTTACGCCACAGACGGCCATTTCTTGTTGTTAGTATTCACACGCGATGATGCGTGGATGAGATGCCCGGATGACGTATACAGTTACAGTTTCTGCGGATTCGTATCTTTGGGTACATGTAAATCTTTTTGGATAACTTTGTCCTGTCTTACCCCATTCTCCAGCAAACACTGAATGGAAATCAATGATTTCATGGCGAGAACCCTCAGTATCATCTCTAGAGGCAGCCATAGTTACGTACATGTATTGTGCAAACGAGCGGGGAACACCCACGCTGTGTCAATGCAGAAATGATGCTACAGCGACTGAATACAGACCTTGTACTACATTATTTGCTTGTAATCTGGCCGTTTACACCCCAATTTTTTACGTCAGTGAGACATCCTCCGACATCATGACAGTTTTCTCAAGTTTTCGAAATCGGGGCCGGGATAAGCCGGTAAAAACGCTAGGTCTAGTGCTATAGGCACGAGAAGATTACACTGCAGTATTCAACGTTTAAGCAACACTGTAGGAGATTCAATTGCAATTCCAGTAATTCGAAAACTGAACACTGAGAATATATCTGACCTATTGATGCATGAAATGTGTTTTCATGAATTTTGGTATAATCCACTCATCTCGCTCTAGTAACAGTATCGTCCATGACATCTTCCTACGATGTTGTCTGTTGTTGGTATTGTTTGTTATACACTCGTATCTGTTGCTGGGGCCTTGTGCAGGGCAGTTGCTGATGATACATTCCTGTTATCAGGCTACATGTATGCTCGATCTTACAAATATTCGTATTCATAGATATTCATTCAGCACTATACTTTTGCAATGCATTGCATTTCCTGATGAAAATTTTGTAACGAAGCAGAAACCACGACAATACATATCCTGCAGAAAGATGGCTTTTCATACATGTCATAGGAAAAAATATTACGAACTGCGTAAAAATGCGAAGGCGCGGAACAGAACTAACTTTGATGCACAGAATTACGAATTTACCTTTTCGATTCTTAAAGTTTCCAGTGCAACTTAATTTTTTTTTAATTTAAAAATTTTTTTTTGACTTTTTTGTAAATCGCACCAAATCAAACTAAATCAAATTGAATAGTTCCAACCAGACAACTCATTATTAAAGTTTTTTGTACCAGCTGATTTGTTTTCAAGGTATAGCTGTATATTGCAAGAAGCCTGAGGCGAGTTTATCGCGAACCCGTCCCAATGCCATTTGTCCTTAGTACTAGTATACATAGGACACCTGCGAATGAAAATGTGTTGTTTCATGCGAAATGGATTAACGCCTCTTTATTTTACGATAACCATTGACGGGTTGGCCAAACAGCCGCCTGGAAATACAGCCAAACCTGTGACATCGATCATTAAGGAGATTTTCTGGTTGCGATTTTATCGCCACGGGGTGGCCACAGTCGCACCGGTCGGGTGGAAATGAGGAGAAAAAACTGCCAAGTAATACGAACAGTCAAAGGGAATATACGATTGATCCTTTGGATTGGCGCACGTGCGTTGTCGCCAGTATTAAATTTATTTACTGGTGTAGAAAATATCCAATGGATGATATGCCACCATCCCAACCCTCGGCCACGGCAGCAATGAGAAATATCGAACGCTGTCAAAGCATTTTAATTTTTCAAACGTCTCGCGTACAGCAATCAATTAACCATTTATAGTGAACAATCGGTTCGTCTTTGTGTCATGAATGGAAATAAATATTAACCAATATTCGATTAAATATATCCTTAAAATCGAATGCTTGTGCATTCAGTTTGATACACACTAAAAACGTGCATGTACATGTAGTGTAGAAATGTACATGTAGGCCTACATGTAGTGGTATCAGTGTAAATCTACCCACAAACAAACGTTTTACATGTAGGCTTATACTATGTAGTACCAAAAATATCTATTTTTGCTAGTACATGTGCATGTACTCCATACTACAGCCGACTTGGAAAGATAGGCCTATAGATGCATTTGCATCGCATCTAAGAAACTCATTCGTGTAGGCCTACATTGGCCTACAATGCACAGCATCCCAGACACGTTGGCGTAGTAAACGCATCCACTGGATTCCTGCCCTGCTGACCTACCAACGGAATCATTTTCGAGGACTGCATAGGTGAAATCTCACTCCGTGGCCTTGCATTCAGGTCTGAAACAACGCACATCCACAACCTCTGCTACCGTTTTATGCCTTCTACAGAAAAAACTCAAGTAAACTGACAAATTGTATTAGGAACAAGATGAGCGAGAATGATTGACAAGGCGTTCTTTATCGTGATTGAGGCTCTTATTCGCGATAAGTAGCGGTTCTAATTGCGAATACCTAAACTGCAAGACAGCCGGGGCAAACAGCATTTTCATGGCATGTGGGCAATTACTGGTTTACAACAAGACCTGCTATGGCTTATTCCCAACTTCTAGGTATCTGATTTGATACCTACCACACGTTCTCGGGGTCCAACATGACTATATCTTAGTGGACAGTGGGTAAGGGAAGACGATGTTGAAGAATATGAAAAAAAAGCCAGGTGGGTCACTAGGATATGCTATACCGACTGAGAAGCTCCCATGACTGTTGAGTGGACAGCAGGGCTACTCTCTGACTGGAGGACCAGAACCATCATTACCATTTATTTTCCTCACATTTTTCTAAAATATTGAGTCCTGTGTATCATGACGTAGATTATACGGGAGAATCCAACTTACCTCGACGCGAGGCCATGTCATAAAAATTTTCTAAGTTCTAATAATACCGTAATATAGAGGGAGCATAATGGTAACTGGAACAGCTTGTATTATACCTAAGCTGTTCCATCTACCATTATGCCACCCCTACTATTTTTAGAACTTACAAAAATTTTTATGACCTGGACTCGCGTCGAGGTAAGTTGGATTCTCCCGTACGTATCTTGGTCAGTCATGTCAGTTCTATTGCACCACATCTAAGAAATTAATTAAAATCAATGGAACTAAGTACGTGTATGGAAAGAGCAAAACCTGCTCACTTGAAGACGCCCGCTGAAACCACTCACTCTGAAGGTTTCAGTTCTCAGAACTGCCTATACGTTGACTGACAGTTCACTCATGCTGGTGTACATTTGCCCGCATCAGTTTTACTTGCCAATGTTGCTTAAAACAACTCGTCTATTTCTCCACAAGTCACAACCGGGTGTCTTCTAATTAGACAAATAACAAGCAGGTTAATTAGTCTTTGGTTCCAGTGAATTGACGTGGAGTTCCTCGGTGCGAGTTCTCCGAGTATTGGCCTACTATCACCTCGTACAGTTGGCATATTCGCACTGAGGTGATGACACCCTTATACTACTCTACGGGCACAAAGGTAACCAGAATTTCGTAAGCCAGCTTATGTTTTTTAAGTAACGTTGTGGGAATATCGGCCAAAAAGCAACTCGATCATTCCTTCCTCGCTCGTCTTGGCACCTGCACGGTAACGAACCAAAACCTTGGTAACAAAAAGTGAACTTAAAACTGATTCGTGGATAAATCGTGTAAAAGCACGATGTGGCCAATCAGAAGAATGGACACATTTACTGTGACGTTGGTTGTGAATCTGCACTGACGGATTCATTGCTTGTGTTGTTTTGATCAACCTCAATGTCAAGCACGTGCGACGGCATGTTGACAGTCATTTTTACACACAATTTGTTTATGTTTGAAAATGGAAATGAAAAAGTTCAATAACTGTCAATGGAAAGATGAATCATGGACATAATGCTTGTTGAAATTCGTCATTCTGCCCGAAAGTCTCCACGATGTCTAACACATCACAACGTAAAATATCGAACTACAGTAACATTATTTTTCTGATGTCGTTTACAAACTTGCACACAGATTAAATCTGGTGTAATATTCATGATCTCTTCCTGTTCTCATTGTTTTCCGATTTCCAAACAATGGATAGGTTGCAAACCATCGTGCAATGTCCCATGCTTTTCAGCAGGGGGTACAGCGCTGTCCATTGTGGGCCTGAGCCACATGGGGTGTAGCCTCTGTGGCCGGATAAGTCGGCTCATTGGACCATGTACACGAGCATGTTTGAAGTAAATCGCAGTGACACCGATACGACGAATTGTTCCATCATTATTGTGATTAATTTCTATGATGTGTGGTAGGAGATGCCTTTGTTGTTGATCTTGATGAGCTAAACTTCACAGTAACGAGAGAGAAATAGACAGTGGTCTAAGCTGGTTCAGTCAAAATTGGAAAAAAAACATTAAATACTTGACTTTACGTACACTTTAGGTACTTACATATTCTGGTATCGATTTCTTAGAAGATGAAGCTCACTTAATATACTTATATATTCTAGTATCGAGTTTAGACGATGAAGCTCACTTTATATTAAAATATTCCAGTACAGAGTAGAAGATGAAGCTCACTTTGTATCAAAATAAATCGTGCTCACTGTTTTTGACTCCAAGATGAGAAAAAAATTCAATACCATTACATAACTGTTTTTTTACATAAAATGATGGTAGAGGTTAAAAGTAAGATCACAGTCATACAACTATTTGCATTATCGATGATGAGGGCAAAATCGAATCAAGGCGACAATAGTCGATAGTGGCGCCACGACTTGTGGCGATTTAGTGAACCATGGACAAGTCTATCGTATCCGAGAACCGACCATTGGCAAGATATAATAAAAGAGAATTATTGATGATCGTTGAAAAGTGATGTACTTTAATCATGCGTTTGGCAAATCACAAGTTTCTTACGAGCGGGCTGTCTTAAAATCGACAGATTACGAAATGACACCACATCTTACAAAAATGCATCATCTTGAGTATTTTAATCGCTGTTGAACTATATTTAGAGATCTCTAAATTTCATCATAATTTACACGTATTTAAGCAGTACAGTACTTATTAAACCTGTATCAGCTTGACATTAAACCTGTATCACCTGTTGTCAAGCTATCTACATGTACATGATCCACACAAGCACTGAAATGCACACAGCTTGTACATACACACTACCATATGCTGGGTTGGCCCATCTATGTAAATTTCACATCGGCGTATAGGCGACTCCATAATGGGTGTATTAGGTACATTTTCCCGCGGACAAAGCGTTTTTGCGATGCTATAGAGACAGGTATCAGCTGTTCCGGGTTGGAATCAATACCGTTTTAGTCCATCTATTGGTTTTGTCAAAGGTTGAGTCCTTGTTTTGAAGGGCAGCACAATATAATACGTTTGATTCCGTCAGAATAGGAAATGGAAAATAAAAAAAATCCATACGTTAAGGAATAGAACCGCGTAAGCATAAACCAAGGTTATTATCGGAGTGTCCTGCAATCGCAACATACAAATGTACATGGATATACCCTTCCAACTATCTTTTCCATTCGTAACACTTCGGGTCTTTCCGTCATTCTTCGGTAAATCTGGCACTGCAGTTTTGACCTCTAAGTTGANAGTAAATCGCAGTGACACCGATACGACGAATTGTTCCATCATTATTGTGATTAATTTCTATGATGTGTGGTAGCAGATTCCTTTGTTGTTGATCTTGATGAGCTAAATTTCAAAGTAACGAAAGAGAAATAGACAGTGGTCTAAGCTGGTTAAGTCAAAATTGAAAAAAAAACTTTAACAACAAACTTGACTTTACGTACACTTTAGGTACCAATACTTACATATTCTAGTATCGATTTAGAAGATGAAGCTCACTTTATATTAAAATATTCCAGTACAGAATAGAAGATGAAGCTCACTTTGTATCAAAATAAATCGTGCTCACTGTTTTTGACTTCAAAAAAATGAGAAAAAATTCAATAACATTATATGTACAATACTGTCTTCTTTTTACATAAAATGATGGTATAGAGGTTAAAAGTAAGATATCACAGTCATACAACTATTTGCATTATCGATGACGACGGCAAAATCGAATCAAGACGACAATAGTCGACAGTGGCGCCACGACTTGTGGCGATTTAGTGAACCATGGACAAGTCTATCGTATCCGAGAACCGACCATTGGCAAGATATAATAGAGAATTATTGATGATCGTTGAAAAGTGATGTACTTTAATCATGCGTTTGGCAAATCACAAGTTTCTTACGAGCGGGCTGTCTTAAAATCGACAGATTACGAAATGACACCACATCTTACAAAAATGCATGAGTATTTTAATCGCTGTCGAACTATATTTAGATATCTCTAAATCTCATCATAATCTACACGTATTTAAGCAGTACGGTACTAATTAAACCTGTGTCACCTGTTGTCAAGCTATCTACATGTACATGATCCACACACGCACTGAAATGCACACAGCTTGTACATACACACTACCATATGTTGGGTTGGCCCATCTATGTAAATTTCACATCGGCGTATAGGCGACTCCATAATGGGTGTATTAGGTACATTTTCCCGCGGACAAAGCGTTTTTGCGATGCTATAGAGACAGGTATCAGCTGTTCCGGGTTGGAATCAATACCGTTTTAGTCCATCTATTGGTTTTGTCAAAGGTTGAGTCCTTGTTTTGAAGGGCAGCACAATATAATACGTTTGATTCCGTCAGAATAGGAAATGGAAAATAAAAAAAATCCATACGTTAAGGAATAGAACCGCGTAAGCATAAACCAAGGTTATTATCGGAGTGTCCTGCAATCGCAACATACAAATGTACATGGATATACCCTTCCAACTATCTTTTCCATTCGTAACACTTCGGGTCTTTCCGTCATTCTTCGGTAAATCTGGCACTGCAGTTTTGACCTCTAAGTTGAGAATGTAGCCTATCTTTTCGAGACCTAACACTTCAATCTAGCCAAAAATGCAGAGTTTTTTACCCCAGACAATACGCAGTGGTTTTGGTAATGCAACATTTTTTTAAATAATCAGTTCGGAAACAGACATGAAATGAAAATGGCTGGCTTTCGTGAGACCTTCTTTGTGATAATCTCTCTGATTGTTTTTCTCTCTTACCAACCCACATAGTTCTAGCCAAGCCAATTAGTGGCAGTATTTACACCCTCTTCTCTTCTCTAATCATATTGAAAGGGCAAATGTTTCCCAATGCCGGCATATGGCACCACAAATGTAGCTTTGTTCTTCCCGGTCCCTGTGTGCCCCTAGCCAAGATTTGGTGAGCTTGAAGTGGGAATGGCGCAGAGACCGCCGTCCAGAACAGCATGACTCCAATTAAACTCAAAACGCAAAGAAAAGATTCAACCGCGTCAGTTAAAGCGCTGAGGACCTTTCACATAATTTAACATATCGCCAAATGTCGAGTTGCTATAAGAGATTGAGGGGTGGCAATGCTTTAACGTTCCGAGATTGCGGGATCGCTTGCTGAGAATGATTGCACTTCGACATGATATCATGATGTCAGCAGCGTTACGTCCAAATGTCAAATTTTCTTATTTCAGAATGCAATGACTTCAAATATTTTCAGGCAAGAACTGAAAATTTCCTGACTTTTTCCAAATGTATAATTTTCTTATTTTATTTCAGAATGCAATGACTTCAAACAAGAACTGAAAATTTCCTGATTTTTTTTCCAAATGTATAATTTTCTTATTTCAGAGTGCAATGACTTCAGATATTTTCACAAGAAGTGAAAATATCCTGATTTTTATCTTAAAAATATTTCGCATCCAAATCATTTCGCATTATTCTTAAAACACCGTTTTCTTTCTCTTTTCAGGTGAAAAGCCCTTCAAATGCGAGTTCGACGGATGCGACCGGCGGTTCGCCAACAGTTCAGACCGAAAGAAACATATGCACGTCCACACGTCCGACAAACCGTACAACTGCAAAGTTCGCGGCTGTGATAAAAGTTATACTCATCCGAGCTCGTTACGGAAGCATATGAAAGTACATTGCAAGAGTCCTACGCCGGGAATAAATTACGATTCATCCAATGACTCTGAGCCTGCCTCACCCGTGACGCCAAGTTCGCATGCGCAGTCTCCTCCAACTACGTCACTAGCGTCTCCTCTGACATCCTCCTCAAATATCACGTCAAATAGTCATCCCGCAACAAATCTGAGTGAGTGGTACGTCTGCCAAAGCGCCGGCGGCATGCCCACGCCGCCAAGTAATGAACATTCACCTGTGAGTGGACTAAGTCATATGCCGTCCTTGCACCATCCACATCATCATCATCATCCTGCAGCAGTGGCGCAATTCTGACCAGAGGAAAATCACGTGACTAACCGCTTTGGTTCTCGCGAGAGCGAGAGTTCAACCTATAGGGGTATCAAGAGTGAGAAAGTAAGAGATTCGACCTCTTGGTTTAGTGCGTCTGGGGGTTACTCGGCCCTCACCCGGTGGTGACTACAAATGCTCGCGGAGTTTTCGTGTTCTACTCGAATCGAGCTGTTGTCTCAAGTGCCATGAGCCGTCTTCGACATCTCGCGATATATCGGTATCGCGCGAGATCTCGCGATATATCGGTGTCTCGCGAGAGGACGACATTGGATGATGCATTGCGTGGATTACTCTGCATAATAATTGGCAGCGAAATGTGGCAGTGACGCCAAATTGCTACTCATATAAAATATTCGTCTCAAAGGACATTTTGAGGACAGGGACTTTACTCAGATACTATAACTGCAGCTATGGGTTCTTCATGGCAAATTGCTTTAAATCATTGGATCTCATTCTGACGCTTCTTCTTGTGGTTCATTTTAATTGAATACCTGTATTGTGTTACATGGTTTGGCCAAATGAAAGAATATATTGGATAAATGCCTTCCCTTGCCCCCAATTTTTAACATTTTAAAGTCTTTATGGTTTCTATTTCGAAATCTTAGAATCATTTTCTGTACTTAAAACGCACATACATGTTCCACTTCGATTCACCCAACATGATTCTTTTTCAAGCGCCCCCACCCCACCCCATAACACCGTGGGCGAAAAACAAAAAAAAATGTTTTAGAGTGGTTCCACGAGTTCAAAATTACTTTTAAATGTGTTGAATGACAAAAATGTACGCTACCCCCACCCAAGCGCTATTTTTCAAGCAAAAAAGACAATAATCTAATATATCATTTCTTTGGCCTCGAAAGTTTGCAAGGATGTTCCTTTTCGGGGCATTTTGCATTAATAATTACATACATGTAGGGTTGAATTTTTATGTATTTGAGGACTCTTCGTCTCCTTTTAAATCCATGACACGAGTGTAATGCCCACCCATTCTACCTCCTAAGTCGTCGTCTTCGATATTTTGCGGATGCTTAAATGGAATTTTTATGTTTTCAAAATGTCTTGAATTTGGTTCTCAGGAGTTATGTAAGTGAGAGGAAAATGAAAAATCCATTTGCATCATGGAGGGTTTGATTTTAGCATCGGAAATTGTTAAGTTCACGGGTCTTATTCTGACTGACAGGTTTTAAGTAGACCGCTAACTCCTACTGACCACAAATCCTACCATGAGCAAAACATCTTTTAACAATCGGCGAATTTTACCCCACAAATTTCTCGTTAAAGAATTTGTATAGTTGATCAACTTGCTCCTAAAATATTCAGTTCATGACGTGTACCTTTATTTCCAACTCTCCTTTCCAAAATTTTCATTTCGTATTTAACTCCTCAATACCCACTTGGTGTTCCATTTTGATCGACGTTCCTAGTTTTATAAAATTCACGTGGCATTTTATATTTCCTAAATTCACTTCTAATACAGAAATCGAATAGGGCCATCAAATAAAAGTATCAGTTTGAATGATGATTCGATATTGTTTGATATTTGAAATTTTGTAACTAGATATCGATTCAACAACCAGCTCAGAATATCGAAAAATAAATTTTGCAACTAAAATGTGGAATTCTAGTTATAAGATGCATTAGAAAAATGTGAAGCACAAAAAATGTGAATAACTAAGAATGCTGAACGGGTGCTATATAGAATGAAGTGCAAGCTTACTGGATCAGATTGTTTATTAATATTTTAAGTATATATGCTACGTGAATTTTTGTAAAGCAATTTTGTCTCCCTTCCTCTGAATGTATCATGTTTTGATTTTATTTATTCCATTTCAATTTAAATGGAATTTATTTTATTTATGACGATAAATCATATTTCGTACATTGAATTTGGACAATCATTTTGATATTATGGACAGAATCAATAGAAAAGACTAGGTTCGTTTTCTGCATTTTTCATACTTTGATCTCGCTGTGTGAAGGTAGTTATAGATTTTATCAAAGAACATTTTATCAAATTTTTATTCTTTTCTATTAGAATAAATGAGACCATGACAAAATTGAACAGCCAATCTCTTGCCAAAAAATTCCCAATGTGAACGTGTCTTAGGTTTTTAATTTCACCTTAGTATGTATCTTTGCTCTGTAAATAAAACCCATTAAGTTAGTCCATTTATTTGGTCAATTACGTTTATAAATAGGCACTATTGAAATGCATTCTGCCTAGAGTGACCTTCCAGTGACGTGTTGGAATACTTATGTTTAAACTATGCATGGATTACATGACAATGGTTCCTAAATATTCATACTCCACCAAGTCGATTCGATGGTTGATATGAATAAAGTCCAGTATGCTTTAAGCCTAGTTTATACTTCGACGCACGACCATCGGCGTCCGACGCGCGATCAAAATCTGGACGCCGACCTAATGAAGTAGGCTTATGTCGGCGTACAGATTTTGATCGTGCGTCGGACGCCGATGGTCCTGCGTCGAAGTATAAACTGGGCTTTAAAGGTTGCGATCCATACGGAAGTCAATGTCCGTAAGACAGCAATGCAAAAATGCACTAGCTCCACAGTGCCTCCCACCAGTAATTTGACTTGCCACAAATCACGGCAAGTAAAGTAACTTCGGTTAGTGGGCAACCTCCGTGCATCTGAATGGAAGTACACCCAATTGCATCAACTTGCCTTTATTCATACTACCATGATTTTTTTATACTACCAATGTCTGAGATACATTTGTTTTTCTTCAGTCCTCACATACCTCAGAGTGTAGTATCGCACGAGTCTTGCCACGACTACTGCCTCGTTTTCAATTGGTTCTGTCCAAAATAATCTCGACACAAATAAGGTATCCTGAAATACCTATTAGTGGTGTAAATATTGTAGACGGTGCTGTAAGCAAATTAAAAATTAGATGGATGTATTGTAATTATCTTGTCTTAGTATTTTATTTCTATTCTTTATCTTCAAACAAGGCACTGGGATACAAAGAGCCCAAAGCATGACGACGGTCAGGAGTCACTGTTGGCTTACCGGATTGCTTATTCTTGGATTTCACACTCTCTGCACACCGCACTACAACTGTCCGAAAGTGGCAGGCTGCCTGTCACTAGATATCTAAATAGGTACCGTAGTTAAAATCTGGCCAGTGTGGACCCTTGTATTAGGGAGGCGTGTTTGGATTTTGTCGACACGAAGTCCATTCCAGAATCAACTAAGTTGTATATTGAATAAGGATTTAGCGAATGTCCATTCTAAATTTAAGACGTATATTGAATAAGGATTAGGTCGACAAGAAGTCCATTCCAAATTCAAGACGTGTATTGAATAAGGATTAGGTCGACAAGAAGTCGATTTTAAATTCAAGATGTGTATTGAGTAAGGATACATGTAGGTAGACACGAACTCCATTCCAAATTTAAGATGTAACGGAATAAAAATTAGGTAGACACGAAATCTGTTCAAAATTCAAGATGCATATTGAGTAACGAAAGTAGACACGAAGTCCACTCCAAGTTCAAGGTGTGTGTTGAATAAAGATAAAGTAGACAAGAAGTTCATTCCAAATTCAAAGATGTATTTATTGAGTAAGGATGAAGTAGACACGAAGTCTATTCCAAATTCAAGATTTATTGAATAACGATGAAAAATCGACCGATATGTTCATCAACATCAATGATACACGTTTCTGAAGCGAGATTAGTTCACATATGAGAATGCACTCAAAAGCAAATGAAACGAACTGATCTTTTTACTTTGGGAAAGAGGGGTGCCCGGGACCCAAAAATCGCCTTTTTCGTCGCCGTCTCAGCGAGTCTCATTGAGTCCACTGACCCGGAAGTGGTTGAAGCACCATGGGAACATTTCTAGGGAATAATAACAATATTGTTGCCAAGCCTAATCCTATCAGCCTCTTGTCGTCTCACAAAGATACTTCACCGGGCAAGAGCGACACTTCGTCAAGGAAGAAAGCATTTTTGGTTTCATAATAGCAAATGCCTGGTGTTTGTTATTGTAGTCCTGGATGGGTCTGTCCCGTCAGCCTCCTTGAGAGACCACGAGTCCCCAATACGGTTCGCTCAGTAGCTGGCCTTGTTTGTTCCATTCACGTCAGTCCTTCGCCTTTATGGGACACAGGCCATGCGTGGGTGATTAAGGAATTTAACACTATCCTTCCTTAGGTAGGAAGAAACTTCCTTCATGATTTCGATATTTTCTGCACCCCCTTTTACATTGCTGCCTGGAAACTTACATTGCTGCCTGGAGTACGGCCTTCATAATCGACAGCCCGATTGAGCTGACCAATCTGCAAAAGCCTCGATTGGCTCTCCCATGCTACATGTATGTTCGTGCCATTAGCAGGAGCATCTAGGAACACCTTGGCATGCCTGGTGTTCGGATTCATCGCCATACTCTGACGGTTTGTGGGTAGTTACCTATGCGAATGACAAAAACCGACGGAAGCTCGGCAGCAGGAGCGAATGGGGAGTATAACGCAAGCCGCGACCGATCTACCACTGGCAGCGAAGGGATGATCCCTTCAAGACATCAACAGTTCTGAGCTCGCTGTCACGTTTACGATGTATGGAATGATGTACAACAGGAAGAAAACCCGTCTTTACATCTTATTCAAGACGCAGCATCATAAAAATGAGGACATGGAGTGAAATGGTCCGTGGCCCATGCGCTCACCTGGGTTTTACTATAGGATACCAGAGAAACAAACGAGACTCACATGCACTCATGGAGAGAATGCTGTTTTGGATCAACATTCATTCCAATGGAACATGGAATGAAATGGTCCATGTACCATGTCCGCACCTGGGTTTTACTGTAGGGTACCAGAGGAACAAGTACGAGACATACATGCAATTATGGAGAAAATGCTGTTCATAAAGTTCGTTCCAATGGAACATGGAATGAAATGGTCCATGTACCATGGGCTCACCTAGGTTTTACTCTAGGGCACCAGAAAAACAAGTACGAGACATACAGGCACTAAATAGAAAATGCTGTTTCGGATAGACTTGACCTATTTTTTTGTTTTTATCAGCTTTAATGGTTTAGAAATAGTCCCTTGTTAAAAACAATTGTCAACGACGGACGACTGGACAGTGTGGTGTCAGCTCATCCAGGTGAGCTAAAAAAAACTACGAAGCTATCTCATCAAACCAATCTACTGAAAACAAGCTGCAATGGTATTTGAATTTGATGTCACACGCGTGATTCCACACATACACTTGTCACAATGCATTATTTGCAATGTACAGACCACGAGAATGAGTGTTTTCCATTCAATAGAGACGATTCAGCGGATACCAGCTGATTCTTGCTTTGCTCTCTATTATTAGACTTCTGTTTCATAAACACTGAGCTATGGGAATATTAACTTATTAGAGTAGGACTCATAACATACATGCTACAAATTAGCCTCGCAGATGGTGAATCAGTGCAACATGGCCGACACCGGAAGTAAGATATTGCCAAGACTGCGCATGCTAGAATAATTGGGCGCAGGGTCATCGAGTGCATGTAGGTTCATTAGGACGAAGAAGGTTTAGAAGTATCGTGTGTGGTTTGAATGTGTTTAATGGTTGATTCATTGTGGCTTGGGCATAAAGAAAGAAAGGAAGAGTTCAAGACAGTGTAAGAAGCGTGACGGACATACATTATATCAAAAATATCTACTTTTGATTATATGGACGGTGGTGCCCAATATTGAGATCCCCTTTCTAATCGACAACGTTAGCTTACTAGGGCTATCAATGTACAGGATGGCAGAGTATATCATCCCCTGTTTTAAAGGTATCCAACATAGAGCACAAAAAACGGCACACAAAATGATAGCAAACATAATCTCGCAAATTTTCGACCCCAACCGGGGTCTTCCTCAGGCACTTTCTAGTTGAGATCCCAGAAGTGAATGAAGTATCGTGTGTATCACCTCTAGGATCTCAACTAGAAAGTGCCTGAGGAAGATCCCGGTTGGGGTCGGAAATTTGCAAAATTCGGAGACGACCATTGTTTTAAAGTTTGGAGAATCCTGATATTCTCATCACCCAAAGGTACAGGTGTACCAGAGGAGAAAGTCCGGAATGAAAGTCCGGAACTCAAAAGTCTGCTATTGTATGGCTGTGTTCGAATGGTCATGGTCTCGATAGCCATATATCCTTCCCTCGTTGAACAAACCGGACTTAGATCCCTCACACCAGCTGAAGACAATATGGTGATACTCAGATAGGACGTTCATGGCCAGAATTTCCCAGTTGTGGAACTATCTGTCCACAAATATCAGGGCAGCGGACAGCCTTGCAACTTCCAAACGTCAACCAAGACATATGAGTTCCAGAAGGCGTTTTCACAAACGAGTACACGAAAATCGCAGTTGTAAGGTCACAGGTCTAGCATTGTCGGGGTCCAGCTTCTTCTGTTGATGACAGTTGGTATTGCTGACCACACAGTTGAGTAGGCTGTTGATATCTTCGAATCCAAGTCCTGACATGACTACAGTATTTGATATGATAATGTTGAAGGAGCTAAAGCCCAGTGGCAAAGTCAGGTCCCTGTGACCTTTTGACTACAATTTTGTTGTAGGTACATGTATGTCAGAGTTATGTCTTTGTGTTAATAGCAAAGGCCAGGAGAAACTTCTGGAACCTGTGCTCAAAAATAGGACTGTTATTTGTGTATTTGAAAAATATATCCTAGGCTGCTGAACCATACTTCAACCTTCATTTCGTTATTCATCACATGTCCTCATACATGTCATATCCTCAAAGGAGAACAGTCTTACGTGTCTAAAGTTTTTGTCTAAGACGTTGTTTTTATTCAACTCAATGTCAAGCAACTCCTTTTCATTGAAATTTACTATACGTTATTAAAATACAGCAGCGCCAGTCAGTCAATCATAGAGCAGTAATGTACAGAGCAACACGAGGTTCCATATTTCCACCTTCATTTCAAGATTCAATTTTACTCGTATCCATAAAGGAGAAGATTCTTTAAGATTTTTGTTTAAGACGTCAGAAGATGTTCGTCTTCATGGAAATTTACTATACGTTATGGAATACAGCAGCGCCAGTCAGTCAATCATAGAGCAGTACAATTACTGTATACAGCGACACGAGGTCTTACATTTAAACAAACTCGTCATAAATGATTTTATCCATCTTTGTTTCCATCTAGATCAATGGAAGTAATCATCTCGGCTGCTTTAGTAAAGAAAGGCTGGTCTTTGATGCGGAGTCGCTTGCATGAGAGACTGGCATTTTGTCTACTTTGAATGACAAAACCTGCATGATAAGGAGGCAAATGTGGCACATTGTTTGCTACTTTTGTGGCGGTGTAGCTGGAAAGAATACGATAAACACAGAAAAGCATACTAGCTGTTGTAGGGCACATGTCATGTAACGGTATCGCCCGAGGCGACATTCGCGAAACAATCGACGATCGGGAATAGGAACGACAGCCATCAGTGCTAGGGTTGGAGGTGAAAAATTGACCCGTTAAGGAACCGATGGCCATTGTTGAGTCTTAATCACCAGACACTGTCATTAATGTCACAATAATTACTCATCCAATATCATTTGCAGGCAGCGACACAATGTTGGCTTGTATCAAAACCGCTCCTCTTGACGAGTCTATTTACTACCGAAACAACCGTATGGCTAATCCTTGTTTGCTGGTGACGTCATTTAAATACAAAAGGCTCTCATCTGCATATTATGCAACTGCATAAGGCTACACGACAAAGCACGAAGCGTGGCCTCACTGAAAAACTCTGCTTCATCAAAATGACTAGCTCAGGTTCGTTTTCCATTATCACCAAACTGAGTATCTAAATTCGTCAAAATGACAAGTCCACGCTCGTCATTTTGACGAACATGTATGCTCGTGACATTTTCTCCATACGTAAACATACATGTATGCCAGTTGACCCTACACTGTTAGAAATTATTAATTTTACAGTAGTAATTTTGCAGTAATTTTACAGAAAGTGCCTGCAGCAGAGTCCCCAGCACTTTCTGTAAATTTACATAATTTTTTTATGGTATGATTCATGTTTTCCTGTATTGGTTGGACTCCATTGGACATCCCATTATGATGCCTTCTGGGACCAGTATGAAAATATAATTTGGTCAGCCTCCAGTCAAGTCTCTGTTAACATTTATTTAAGTCTGTAGTTTTACAGATCACGCTGTAATTTTACAGATCCAGTGCTGGGGACTCTGCTGCACAGATTTTCTGTAAAATCTTCTGTTATTTCTAACAGTGTAGCTACATTCGGCGTGATTCAACTTTCAGCACAACATACACGATGTAACTACTTTCCAAGTGCAAAATGCACTGGATGGCGTATGTCCTTCGACTGGCCCGGCTGTGCAATACCAAAAATCTAATCGAATTATGATAAATCATTGTAATACATATGCAATTCGTAATAAAATAATGAAATACATGGACTCATCAGACAACAGCATTCTTTAGGTTTCGAAACTGACCTATAACCGAGAACACTGTCCCTCTTCTTTCCTGGAAAAAATTCAGCGGAAAAGGTGGTTTATGGCCTCTTTGCCACCATTTCAACCAAGAGTGGCCTTTGTTTAGTCGAGCGATGGACAAGATGGACATCACAGACCGAGGTTCAATGGCTGTAGGGCTTCCCGAACAATCATCCACAGCGTATAACGTCAAAAATGATGTCAGAGCTGTCACTTCCAGAAGGAATACCAATGCGGAAGCATACCTTACAAATAACATGGACAAACATTTCATGGATCATTAGATAATCTTTCTTTGATGGTACTAATTTCGTTACGGATCATGTGGTCTGTAAATTTTAATCTTGGCGTAAATGTACGGAAAGGAGAACCGTCTATCATCGATGTCTATGTTTATTGAACCTATTTTGTAGGTTGGCTGTCTTGGCATATGTTCATAAATCGACTATCAACGTATTGAAATACCAGCTTTCCCAGGCGGAGACTTGGTGCGGTGACAGTCATGACGTACAGGGTACGGTGTTTACCATAGTTGCAAATGTCGACCCTTCCCTCTTAACACCAGTCACGTCAGCCATTGGCCATACCCCCATTCCCTTCGGGGTTGTTTTTTTTAAATTTCACACGACGTCGTCATTTTCTTTTTCAAAATTGTGCTAACATGCCTCACCAATGACATGAATGGGCAACGTCGGCTAGGGTTTCTCTTAGTAAGATTACAGATTATGCTTCTGTACGCTTTTATTTTTTTACACGAGGGACACTTTGTCTTCTAGGCCTATCGCAGTGTCTTCCCAGACTCAGTCGACCTTACACACATAATACAGCAAGACAGCACTAAAGGCTCGTCTACACGATCATATATTTGTTCAAAACATCATCATACATTTGTATGATGATGTCCAAGCTTGTTTGTCGATTTCTGTCTTGTGACAATGCAGCTAAAATTTTGAACTAAAACTGAAAAATGTTCAGTCGCTTCTGTGGTCGCAAGGCCGGTCGCCTACAAAATCGCTCGAAAAAATCGCTAATGTGCGGTGCCCTTAACATGTCTAAAGCATGGCGCACTGACGAGCGACTAAAATGGGGGCGACTACAGATGCGACTACTACGTCGCATGCGATAATTACCTTTAAGGTCGATCAGTGATGGCATCCGCGACATCACTGATCTTCCAGTGAAGCATTTGTCGCAAACGAGTCAACAAAAACTAAAAAAACTAAAAATATGTTCAGTCGCTGCTGTGGTCGCAAGGCCGGTCGCCTAGAAAATCGTTCGAAAAATCGCCCGTGTGCGCCATGCTTTAGTAAGATTACACATGCTTCTGTACGTTTTTATTTTTTTACACGAGGGACACTTTGTCTTCTAGGCCTATCGCAGTGTCCTCCCAGACTCCAGTCGACCTTATACACATTTATACAACAATACAGCACTAAAGCATGGCGCACACGAGCGATTTTTTGAGCGACTTTCTAGGAGACTAGCCTTGCGACTACAGGAGCGACTGAACATATTTTTAGTTTTTTTAGTTTTTTTTGACTCGTTTGCGACAAATGCTTCACTGGGAGATCAGTGATATCGCGGATGACATCACTGATCGACCTCAAAGGTAATTATCGCATGCGAACTAGTAGTCGCATCGGTAGTCGCCCCCATTTTAGTCGCTCGTGTGCGCCATGCTTAAAATTGCCCTTTCTGCAGACACAATCCATCTCATGTGGTCCTTTCTTACATTTGCAGGGATTTTGGTAATGACGATAGCAGAGATGGATATACAGAAGTGTTAACTCTCCACCAAGCAAGCAATCCTATCGTGTCGTGTTCGGGGTTATGCCCATGAAGCTCTGACCAAGCCAACAAGAATACTCTTTGGGTCTTCTCATTCGACAACTCCCAAGCCAACAATTCGGCGAATTTCAACCCCAGCATTCTTGTCAATCACAGCCCTAAGTGTGAGCCGGTGACATGTACTTTCCCCAAATTGTTGTGAAGCAACCACTGCGGTGAAATAGGAAACCAGTTTTATTGATAAAAGTTGGAAATTTGATATCTCTCTTTTCATTGAAATAGAAAACATCACAAAAGCATGGACGACCGTCGTAGGACCGGACAAGAGGCGTTCCACGTTTGTCCTCAAATGTCCCTTTAAAATGTCGACCGTGATTACATCTCAAAAATTAATCACAGTCTGGACACTTTAGTGAAATTCCTTGATAACAAGCATTTGGCAAATTGTCAACGCGTGTCATATTTTTAGGGAAAGAAAAACAAAACCCGAACGCGGTCTACTACCCTTCGAAATCTCGCGATCTCTGATCGTGCGCGTGATAATGTGGTAATTGACAGGCATGATGGTCGTTGTGACGGATACTGGAATCAGGGTATAGTTTGGAAGCCATTGATGGAGTGAACTTAAGCGATGGGATTTTGAGATATGGAGATAGAGTTGAGATAGCGTCACTGATCTCAGTGCTCGAGGTGGAGGTCTTTGGGCTAGTTGACCATGGTGGAAACTCTCTTCTTTGAATATGTTGCTTTACCAAGACTGAATATACAGTCCTGAACAGCGCAACCCATGCACTTGGAAGAAGTTCAGACACTGCCGTTTTGAGGTGACCAGCCTCAAAACAAGCCAAACATGCACAGGCGTCCGAAACCCAGAAATTGAAGTCACGACCCAGACAGACGATGAAAACCACGCGGGCAATGACACAACAGCAATAGACAACCTGCGAAAGTCGGCCATGACAGCTCAGAAGGGGTAAACATTAACCTCGACCGAGGGGGCCTAGTGCATTTGTACAGTTGGCTCCTGTGCTTACCGTCTGTACAGTGCACTAGGCCCAAGGTTTGTTTACCCTTCTGGCCTGTCATGGCCGACTTTCGCAGGATGTCTATCGTCATGACCGTGTATCCTTGGATGAGCAGACTAGTCCTGGTTCATGCTCCTTCCGAATACGGCAAATGCTTTTTATACCGTACGATTTCCACAGAACATGGTCATGTCGAACAGAGGGACCATCGTTCGCTACAACTGAAGACGTGGACAACTATACTGGACAAAATAGCAAGGTCGTGCCCGCCCTTAATCAGGCCGTTTCATCTGACTTTTTTAAAAGGGCGGCCAAAGTTGAAAGCAGGGCCCTATGCAGCGTTAACGAGGTTGGGACCAAAAAGGAGTGGAATAATGACGTTGGTAAAGGAAACGTTGCCTGGGAGGGTGGAGGGGTGGGAACGTTAGAACGGCCCGTGAATGCACCATCCTTTTGCGCGTAAAGGGCCGGTTTGACGGGCGTTTTTANCTTTTCACAGGACGTCCCATCGAAGAAGAATAGATAATAGCCTATCGTGCTGGGTAAACTCTTCGGGGGCCTGTAGACAACTATACTTGGGCAAACCTCTCCATGAATGTTATCGTTCTCTGCACACAGGATGTGTTGTCGCTCACCGCATGGTGGCATCATTTTCACCTCTGAGGATCATTTTGAGAGCGATTAAAGATAAACACTTAACCGTAAAATGACTGTCGCTTTACATATATTTTGCTGTTTCATTCACCTTCAGTTATTATTGAAAGCTTCATACATGTCATAGTTAAATGTTTGAATAAACATTTGAACTGCTGTTAACTTGAAGAAAATTTGATTGAAGTGGTAAGAATGCGGCACGCGAGGATTAAACGAGCTTTTCTGAACGCGAAAAGAACCTATCTACAAAAGATTTGGAGTTACGACAGGTTAGGGTGACAAGATATTTTGAAGGAGTAAAGTAGGGCAGACGACAGGAAAACAGATGATGACGTTTGAACCAAAATTCTGCCCTGCAAACTGCATACTCCGAATATGAGACCCGGCACAACAAAATGAGTCGGAATGCGCACAGAAGAAGACCCAACATGTCCAAGGTGACACCAACGGTTTGTTGATTTCAGGATTGTCTGCCCATTGTGAAATTTGTCTTTGTCGATTTCTGTAATTTGTCTGGTATCATCTTCGGTCTTCTTCTCATTTCCAACTCATTTTGTTGTGCCGGGTGACATTTTATGACAAACCAGTCCGTTCGGCATTACTGCTCGAAGTATTTTCTTACGTAGTAATTTTGTGAAAAAAAACTTTTAAGCAAAACAATAAGTGGCGCCACGAAAATCGTTCCGCCAGAGATAGTCTCCATTAAACCATAGACCGGACGCCCGTGATCAAAATGAGTGAAAGTGTCCCGCTCCGGAACAACTGACAATCGTTTCAGGGAAAGCGATCGATTTCACCGCATTTGTAACATACGACTTTTTCTCAATGAAATCTTTTGGGAAAGTTTGACGGCGCATGCGAGATCCTCGTCCGTGTTTACATGCACTGGTGAATGCCTATCCGCTTTCATCGCCACCTCGCTCATCGTATCATACACCACGAAACTTCTTTGTGAGGTATCACGTATCACGACAATAAAGTAAAACCAGTCAGGCCTTTGTCTAAACCTTTAACTCAACTTACTCGTGACAGCATAATTCATCAAAAGTTTAACTCCCGATTTGAAGTCATGCAACCGTGACGTCACGTCCTCTGCATTCGGTCAACGAAACCCGTTCTTACGAATTGACTTCATTGAAATCTTTTTTAACATAAGATTAATGTTTAATGAACGTATTAACTTGTTTTGTAGTGCAATTAACGGTTGTTTAACTTAAAGCTGACGTGAACGAACAAAAAGCCCTCATGCGGCGAGCAAGAGAATTGCAAACGCCCTGCAAATACGTCAAACGAAGGCTCAGAACATGATAGGCCCCACGAGGTCAGGAGGGCGCCACCTCATTTGTCATCGAGCTTTCGAGGTGTCAACATCCTGTGGTGAGCTCCTGCTGAAGACTTTTTTCAAAGAAAAAAGTTTGACCCAGCTGGGAATCGAACCCGCGCCTTGTTATCTCTGTCCCGCTGTCTTCCCCATTCGGCCACCGAACTTGTTGGCAGATTTCACATGTTTTCTCTTATTCGTAGCATTATAACGTAAGTCGAAGGCCTACGTCTATGAAAAACATAAATCATGACCCTGTCAGTTGGCTCGTTGACCGAGTGGATAGAGTGGTGGATTACAAATCAGAAGGTGGACGGTTCGAATCCCGTCTAAGTGACTACAATTTTTTTTCTTTGAGTTGTGTAAGAGGTATCCGGAGATGTTGACAGCTCTGTTGCCTGAAGGCAAATAAGGTGGCGCCCTCATGGCGTCGTGGGGTGTATCATGTTCTGAGCCTTCGTTTGAGGTGTTTGCAGGGCGTTTGCAATTCTCTTGCTCGCCGCATGGGGGCTTTTTGTTCGTTCACGTCAGCTTTAACCCCTTAAGTGTCCATTTTCATCCTTACTGGGCAGCGGTTTATCCAACAAAGAGTACACAGCATGGTTTTAGCGCTGGTGTTGTGAGTAATTTTACAACATCAAGAGCTCACAACACGATCTAGTGTTACCGAGCTTAGAGCACGCATTATGATTTAGTGTGATCACATGATGATCTAGTGTTACCAAGAGCACACATTATGATTTAGTGTGATCACAAGATGATCTAGTTACCAACAGCACACAATAATATTATGATTTAGTGTGATCACAACATGATCTAGTGTTACCAAGAGCACACAATATAATGATTTCGTGTGGTCATAATCAAGTGTTATCAAGAGCACACTTTATGATTTAGTGTGATCACAACATGATCTAGTGTTATCAAGAGCACACAATATTATGATTTAGTGTGATCACAACATGGAGCCGTATTCTAGAACGTTCCTTAACATTAAGGTCCACCTTGAATCTATTGTTCTCGATGGTTTTACAATAGACTTAAGGTCGATCTTAACGTTAAGGAACGTTCTAGAATACGGGCCATGATCTAGTTACCAAGAGCACACAATAGTATGATATTGTGTGACCACAACATGATTAGTGTTGTCAAGAGCACACAACATGATTTCGATTTACCATGAGCGCACAGCATGGTTTAATGCATATTTTCAAGGGCCCATAACATGGTTTAGTGTTAGTGTTGTAAAGAGAGTTAGAAAAGAATTAGGAAGGAGATGACAGTTCAGTAGAGAACCAGGGGCCTGTTTCATAAAGTGACTTTAAGCTAATGCTACCTTTAACCAAATGGAAAATGCATTGAGGTTAAAGGTACCATTAGCATAAAGTCACATTATGAAATAGGCCCCTGGCCCCATATTCATAAACATACTTAAGTCAAAGTATGCTGCTTATCTTTTATGGTGAACAAAGGATAAGTGTTACACTTAGACTTAAGTCGTTTTATGAATATGGGTCCAGATCTTCAACACTAATATGTACACAGAATGTCGGTTTGCATTTCATCGACAAACGAAAGAATTGGGTCCACTATAAGGGGAACTAAATTGAAGCCTCACACCTCATATTTTACACTCCATCAGAATAGGGCCAACATGTGTTCCTCCACCAAATCTAGCGCGAAGAAATCTGTCAATGGAACTCAGCAATCCGTTTACGACCTCAGCAATCTGATAATTAATTAAGTGATCAAAATGGCGATAAGATAGGAAGGCACAGGGGGTGGTGAAATATTGTGATTTTATTAGACACCGAGTTACCTTCTGTAAGAACACGGCTATAAACACGTTTATAATAGATCTGACAATGGCGTCCTGTAGCCACTCTTGGGACAGGTTGACCACTCAAGCATACTGATTTATGATCACACTTATAAATCCATTGTCCGAAAATCTGTTGACAACTTCTCGAAATCTGTCAGCAGAAAGTTTAATGGCAGTTGCTTTCTGATTCCCTTAGATGTTTAATGGGCATGTCGCCTTGACGGAACGATGAGCTGTCCATGTATTGTGGAACTCTATCAAGAATTGCTGGATGGGCTAAATGACTTTACGATGAAGTCAGTGAGACTTGAACAAGAATGGAGGCACTCGTGGCTTCACTCAGGCTGTAAATGTCACATTTCAGGTCCCTATCGACACAAAGATGACGCATGGTAATCTCCTACCAAAGAAGTGAGCAGGCAGAGATTTACGGATTCATGGATCAACATGCAAGGGGCATGATTTCAGACCTACAAACCGAGGACACGTTCATGTTGAATTCAAATTCGATGTACTCGTGGCTCCATTCGGGCTTATCAGAGTTCATCCCCCACTCGACACCAAGGTGACGTTGATAATCTCCTACAAGCCTTCAGGCATTGGGTGATCAGGCAGAGATACAGGGATTCATGGACAAGTGTACTAGGTGCATGATTTTAGGCCTACTAATCGGGGACACGTCCATTTAGTGTTCGAATTCGATCCGCTCGTGGCCCATTCAGGCTGCATATTAAATCACAGTTCAGGAGGAACAACAAAATTGAGATAGCCTACTCGGTGAGCAAGTCGCGATGTAGGATCGATTCATGGACCAACATACTCGATGCGTGATTTTGGACTTACAAAGCGAGGACACGTTCATTTAGAATTCAAAATTGACGCATTCGTGGCTCAATTCAGCTAGTAAATGTCAGGAGCCAATTAAACCGACTATGTGACAAAATAACAAGGAGATGACCATATCAGTATACGATTACATGTACATGTACTTCATTTCCTCACTCTCTGAACCTTGGTCTGCAGGTTCACCCCCGAGTTAAGCTAAATCTCGGTGTCAACAAATTGTGGCTCTACTTACAATTTCTATCAGTTTGTTAACAGGGAATAAATAAGTACCCCCGATGAGTAACATTTGTCAATTATGCGCCAATTTGTTTATGTTTTTTCGGTTTTTTACAATCCAATTTTGAGTAGTATCAACCACAGGGAGCTCAACAAATGAGGCTGGCTGTATTTGGCAGTGATGGTTCTCCGATACCTTTTAATAATTTCAATACAAAAGGGAGTGAAAGTGACTGTCATCATTATAGCAGCATCCCGCAGTCCTGTGTTATTACTAGATATTCCACCCCTTACTGATCCCAGTAACTTTGTAAAGCATTCAAATGGTAGTATTATAATTGGCTATGGGAAACAAACCTGTGGTAAACGAAAAATAGGCCACCGACGACATAGCTTGTCCATACAGCTTTCGGTCAGTGAGTGCAAGTTGAAATCCACTGTGAATGTTTCAGTGGTCTTGATATTCAACTAAACACTCTGCAAACTATAATTATATCGGCAAGTAAACATCCCATATGATCCCACTTGAAAAATTAGACCTCTACAGAGTGAAAAAGAAACGTGGAAAACTGAAAGGGCACAGACAGGATACTGTCGCCAGGACACGCAAGGTTGATCTCCAAGTAAAAATCCCTTGTAATGATCAACAATACTATCAATTTCATTTATGCCTCATTTGGCCATAGACCTTTACATGCATTTTCAGGGGGTGTACGATTATTTGGCAAAACACTTCATTTGCTGTGGTATAATGTTATGTTTCCAGAGATTTTTAAATAGATCCGCACTTAATAGAACCGGACTTATTAAACCCGGCAATTCTGTAATGGAAGCAGAATAAGAGCGGACAAATACCAGCTTTTTTGTAGTGGAAGCGCAACTAATATTGGAACAAATCCTGAGCAACACGATCTTTTAGCCCTTTATACACTGATCAACAAAATACAGCAACATTTGAAAATTGTATAGGAAAATTTTTTCCAACTGTAGAGACGACCAGACAACATTTGTCCAAAAGTGTTGTTACTCCGAATGCCGGAAAAATGTTGGTTGCCTGAGTACTTGCAGGTCTTTATACACATTCACCTTGCTGCACCGAAATGGCAGTTGTAAGCTCATGAAGGTCTGGCATTGCCGGGGTCCAGTTTCTCCTGTTGGTCATGGTTGTCATTGCTGTGACCACATACAGCATACTGTGGTCATGGTGGTTATCTTCGAATCGAAGTCCTGACACTGACGCTTTTGAAATGATCATGTTGGATGAGCTAGATCCGAGCAGCAGACCCAGGTCCCTGTGTGACCTTATACTAGTGTCCCACTGGCGAATTTTGGTCTGCGACAAGGGACGAATGAAAAAATCGTGGCTTTTCGTAACTGTTCTTAATAGACTCTCGTCTATGTTCGCAGTGATTCGCTGGCTCGCAGAAAAATTTTCAAAATGTTCAAAATTTGCCTGCGACAAAATTTCATTCGAAGTCAGTCGAAGTTTCTCGTATATAGTCGCACCCATGTCGTACATAGTCGTACAGGATCGTACGTCTTGAAGAGTAACCTCGACTATCTACGACAGTCTGCGACTAGCTACGAGTAATGTGCGAAGAAACTACGAGCATCTACGTTTATCTACGACTACCCACGACTAACTTCGTCTGGGCCTGGGAGTGTTTGACCAATCAGCGACAAGTTGACAACTCGCGAAAAACTACGTATAATGCTAAATATCGCAGCTTGTCGAGGGTATATCGCAGCCTTCAGATTCGCCCCTTGTCGTGGGCAAAAGTCGCCAGTGGGACACTACCATTAGAATTGCGATTTTGGTGTACATTCTACACTATGGCCGAGTGCTTTGAAACTCTAGTCTGTAGACGTGGACCGCGCTGTATATTAAAAGCCTCACATTATCATTATGTTATGGATACTTCCTCACAGGGAAAATCCGCATGACGTAGCAAATGATGATGACAGCATATTTGTAAAATTATCCACTTATTGAAACGTGAAGTTCTGATGCATAAGCCCTGGTGGGGAACCTTTTACAAATTTCGGTTCGCCTTCAGGTGGTCTAGGTGTGGCTGATACCATCGCATGCAGGTATGATAAAGTCGGTTGAACCGTGCTAAATTTGCATGACATTGAAAGTTATGTCAACTAAAAACCTGGAAAGTTATTAACTGTACTGGAATTGCAGAGATAACTGCTGAGATCTTCAAACACGGTTTGGATATTTCAATTTACTAAAAGATCGCCAAGTGTTTGAACGTGGTGGAGTAATTTTTACAAACCTTGTATTAAAACGATCGTGAACGACGACTCTTGAGTCTGCGACATGAATGGAACGTCAAATTGTTGTGTTTGCCCCCGTAGTGCGTAACATGCCGAGCTCTGGAGGGGGTATGCTACATTTGGTTACGATAAGGCAAGTATCGTATGGTTGAAAATTCACCCCTTCGTGACATCACGAGTTTCTGAATAAAAACTAATCAAGCAGAAGTAAAACAAGCCACAAAAATTTTAGGTGAAGAGATGACATTGATTACGAGCTCATAGACCATGTTGAAAGTAGTGCCTTCAGAGAGTAACTGAAATTTAGATTAGATTCATTTTTCAAATTTCTGGGCTATGGCATGCACGACGAAAATTGGTGTTCACTTGAGCAAGAACAAAAAAATGTGCTCTGTACATTTGTGTCCTCTCCATGCCTTTATTTTCGATGAACAAGTTCAAAATCATCATTGAGTCCATAATGAAAGCCAGGTACATTGTAAATACCGATAGGGATAAAGTCATCAAATTGTAATTAAACCATGCCCTGTCACACCCATACCCTTAATACGTAGAACCCTTCCCCTTGGGTTATTTGACACCCTGTTGTATCCCTTGTCAGACCCTACTCGTGCTCTCTCACGCTCCCATGAATGGTGGACCCTTCACACAAAATGCTGCTTTGATAGTCCATAAAGCCAGGCGAATGACCATGAAAGTGAGGAACCAATAGTTAATTGTCGTCATCTCAAGTTAAAATAGGCAGACATAAATTCCGATACAGTTGAAACCCCTCCTCGGATAGGGGAGAAGCAAGAGGGCCCCAGAGGACCTGTTGCTATGCTGGAAGACTGGGCAGATCCTTCCTGGTCGTGCCGGTGGGAGGGGTCGGTCATCTCGACCTCTGTTACTGGGCATCTTTAACAAAACGTTTTGACCCCTTGCATTGTATCAAAAGGGTAGATGGTTTTAAGGTTTATATATCTATAATCAATTTGGAAAATGCGGCCCTTTTCGGACTAATTACAGTTTTGGAAATTTTGTCAGCTTTTCATTTTATGAGAGGTGTTTGTATAGGTTAAATGACACAGGTGTTGTCTCGAATAATAAACGGGGACAATTATGGTCGCCGGAGGTTTTGTCCTTGAGAACTCCCGCAACCCGAGAATCGTTTAATTCTATTATAAAGTGAAGGAGAAGGGGAAATATTATGGGTTCAGGTATCAGATGGACTTCCAGGCGCTGCAGCCGGACCGGACAGCAGCCGGCTATCATGGTACTGACTCGTAGGGTGGAATAGATAGTTGCGAACAAACAACTGACTAACATAATTTTTTGTGACCCTGATTCCTAAGAAAGGGACACCGTCAATTTCTCTGCTGGACAAAATTCTGAGTTCTTAGAAGTGCCACGTAGTTAGGACCTGCTATCAACAGCCAATGGAAGGGGAACTGCTGGGGTCCAAGCCAGCAAGCAAAATTTCGGTGAAAAAAACAGGGTTTCTCCTTTATGTCCTCGGTTTGATGGCCTTGGAACACGTGGGGTCGTCAAACATTGTTTGAGCACTACCAAAGAACCATGAATGGTTTTAAAGAATGCCAAGTATTTGGAAAGCAAACAAAAATATTGTAAAACGCGATGTGTTAAATTATGTACAATTCATCAGTTAATTATATGTACCGACTCTGTACGTGATCAATTTATCAATCGAAATAAAACTAAATCTTTATTTGAAGTTACTGCCACCCGGTGAAATGCATTGCGTGATAATTTTCCATGTGCTTTTGTGGTTGGGAGAAACGTTTTCAAATCACCACAGGGGGGACACTTTTACAAACTTCACGCGTGGTTCTTTGTGTTTTGGTAAAGAAAGGAATTTGAAGGCCTCTGTCCTTATGTTTACATCCGTACATCTGCAGTGCATGTACATATACTGTATATAGTATGCCTCATCCGGCCACCACGGGAAGTCACCGAACACGCAAATCACTGAATCGATCCATATTGATGAAAATCGACCTACAATGTAGGCCTAATAGTAACACACCATACACACTGGATATGCTTGTCCTGGTCAGCAGACAGTATACAAATAGGATTGAAAAAGTGTCCAGCAAGCCCAAAAACGTGGGATAAAAGTGGGGGTGCCATCCTAACGAAACTGACAGGGACTGTGTAACCCCAACACACCTTCTAATATGTGTAGTAACTTGGCCTTCAATGGATGTATGATCCAATAATTTGCGTGGTCAGCAAGTTCCCCTGGTAGCCGGACAAACATGCTTTAGTATGTTCATCAGCATGTACATGCTCATGTACAGAATACACAGAGGAGACGAGTAAAGTACCTCCTGGTCATCAACTGCTTGCAGCAAAAAAATTACGAGAGTTATCAAGTGATCAGATCATGATTTCTTCTAGTCTCTACCTGATCGTCATATCATTGCTCAAGACACTCACGACATGGCCCTATTTTTCTCATATCAATTATTTACGACTCCTACTCCTCTGTCGATACCACTGAACAGCACGTCGTCACGCGATGTAGAAATATCTCAGATGTTTTAGGCCGAACAACGTGTGGTTTCAAACGTAATGATAATGATTAAGTATCAAATACATGATATATGACCGAGAGGTATACACGGCGGTCATTTCTCTTATAAACTTTTTGATTAAGAACTTGTTCATGATATCGAATTTTCCAATGAAGAAATAAAATATATTGTAAAAACATGTCAAACATTTTGGGAATATGCCAGTAGGAATCATAATGGTAAGGCCTAAACCACGAACAATGCACCTTCTTTTTTCTTGAACTTTCCTTTGTACATGTACATGTATTTTCTTTCACCACGAATACTGCAGCTCCCCTTTTTTCTTGAAGATTTCTTTATATTATCCTACACCACGAATATTGCAGCTTCTTTTTTCTTGAAGATTTCTTTACACCTGTATTTTCCTACTCCACGAATGCTGCAGCTTCTTTATTTCTTGAAGTTTTCTTCATATTTTCCTAGGCCTACACCAAGAATACTACAGCTTCTTTTTTCTTGAAGTTTTCTTTACATTATCCTACACCACGAATACTCCAGCTTCTATTTCTTGAATTTTTTATACTCTACACACAGAATACCGGAGATTCTTTTTTTCTTGGAATTTTCTTTGTATTGTCTTCACCATAAATAGCTTGGCTTTTCATCATTGAAGTTTTCTTTATGTATCTTCCTATAGCACGAACAGTGAATCTTCTTTTTCCTCGATTCAATATATTTTCCTACAACATGAACAGTACAGTTTTTTTCTTGAAATCTTCTTTATATTTTCCTACACCACGAACAGTGCAACTTTTTTTTTCTAGAATTTTTCTTTATATTTTCCTACACCAGGAACAGCTCATCTCCTTCTTCTTGGAGTTTACTTTATATTTTAGAGGAAGAATTCACAGTTGACAAGAAAAAAAGGGAATCTTCACTTCTTTCATTTATGAACACATCATGGTAGAGGCTGTACTTGTCGTTTACAACATGAATTACCTTCATTGATTAATTTTTACCTTCTAATCTCATTACTGCAATGCATTGTCATCACTCATAAAACAAAATCTCATTAAGGATAATCTATACTCTGGTATTATGCAAATACTAGTGCATTTTGTATGAGTACAATGAATAACGAAAACGATTTCCTTCGAGTTTCTAAGAGAGCTTTTTTTAACTGCAAACATCGTTGGCAGATGATGTCTACATTTTATCAACTGTAGGTATCTAATTTTGATTTTATGCATACCACAAACTCTCATTTTCATTCTAGATTCCTGGGGCCAGATTCATAAAACCTTCCAAGGCCTAGGTGGCGCTATAACCATGAACTCATGAATTGTGGATCAGATTTTGACATTGATGAAATCTTCCTTCAAAAATGATGCCCAAGTTGGATCCTCATGCCGTCAATTCTCTGTTAGTGTTAGTAATCATATCAATATGCACGTAAAAAGCTGTCTCTAGATGCCCTTTAATAAGCCGGAGCCCTCATTTCATGTCCCTCAATGTAGGGGAAGGGAATGAAAAGAAATGTTCTGAAAACAATCCTTCAAAGTCCTTTAGAATACAATTTTGTCTCACCATCACCTGTACTAAAGATTCGTGCTGAATTTCAACTCTCTTTTACATGTACTTCTCATTGTGCAATACATTACTCTGCAAAGATGTAATCATGTAAATTTCATCGTGGCCAAAGGGTACTAAAACCTATCGAAAATTCAAATATGAATTTTAGAACATATAGTAAATACATGTAACAATTATGAAAAGACTAATTAACATTTGTTGCTTGCCCCAGGCACCTTGGCACCTTGTCATTCTCTTCAGAAAAAAATATACAATGTGGATATCAGCCAACTCATACTGAAATGTAAAAAAGTGGCGATTTGTATTGAAATTAAAAATTGCAACGTATTCCAAATGAAATAATTTCAAAAGTAAGAAATATTTGCATGAGAATTACTTAAAACCCACATGTGGGGCGTTAATTAGTTTTCATTATCATACGCTAATCAGATATGAACTGGGAATATTTTTGTATCAGCGCTTTGAATAAACCCCAACGAATACAATCGGTGATCTTGCGGCAGCTGTGTTTAGGGCTGGACTTGCTGGAATCAGCACAAGACTGACTGTCTGTCGATTGAAAAGCTTCAATGATATGTCCCAACGAATATAAAGCAATAGTTCAAAGAGTCTTGCAGCAGACACGTCTTATTTTTTTCTGCAGATTGTTTTGACCCACAGAACTCGTCATAACATGAATCTGTTACTGACGAGCAGACGACACTGCCGTCACCTCGCTTACACTTTTCTGTCCGGGAATTGGATTGCAATATCTTCGTAATGGCATATCTTCTAATCTGGCATATTCCCACTGAGCAGACGACAGATAACGTCAACAATAAATACACTTGAATATTTGTATCCTTTCATAATCGTCCGGCCAGCGTTGTTGAAATCGCCAACTGAGCATGCGCGCACGTCTGCCTGCTAAACGGTTGCATTGTGGGAGCACAATTGTCGGACAAAGCACGCCGCGTCAGTTATTTCTTCATGGTGACAGAGGTCTATACCACATTGCCGGCAACGATGATTGACAGGTCAAAGCTAACAATAGAATTATTAGAAATCTGTCTGTCACGAAGGGTTTACGACCTAATCATGTCGATCGATGCATCCTTGAAAAAATGTTAAGATGTAAAACTCCGTTTGTGCGTATTGTTCGTCGCACTCAAATCTTTTTTGCCACACTCGGAAGAATAGACAAAGAATTCTGAATATCTTCAGAAATGCAGTGTGTCTAATTATTCCGCCGAGTTGGTGATAAGATTGTAGCGAGAATTGCCCAGCAAATTCTGCCCAGCTAATCGGTAAGATCTCGACCATTCACTATGCAACAAGAGAAGTCAATCGCCGAAATACTTTCCCCGTCATTACTGTTGCTTCCTCGCGACATATGCCAAGAAACCTTAAACTTTTGTGGTGGAGAAACGAATTGTAAGGCAAATCTTTCCTAAGATCGAACAGTAATCCTATTAAACAAAATATGAAAGCAACAGGAGTCTCGGTACAACTTCAGTGTGCAGAGTTCTTAAAGACATGAAAGAGGCTGTCTCGCTTATCACGGGTATTTTCGCGGGCCACGAAAATCACTGTTTAGTTACATTTTGTTTCTTTGTGTCCATTTTCTTTGTCTTTACCAGTAATTTGTTTGTGGCATCCTCCTGTAGAAATTCTTTTGATACCGACACAGAAAGTATTCAATTTGGTGGGTTGGCATGTCCCAAAAGTCCAAAATAATATAAATGTAAATATCAATGTTTACAAACATTGAATGTAAACAATGACGTCGTGATACATTATCTTTAAGAACTCCGAGTTCAATATGGACGTAATATGGTTTATTCATGAGTTGTAGGAGTTTCAAAACTAAAATAGTTTTTTAAAAATTTTTTACACTGATACTCCTTCATCAAGTGTACTGTATTACTAAAATTTGTACATGAATAGGCCTAGGCCCTAATATAGCCTAAATGGAACATTATTTACTTTCTTTGATCAAAAATGTTGCATCTTTACACAATACCCAGATTTTTAAAGGGGCGTTTTAAAATATAGTTCTTATGGCGAGTTTCCTATGCTAAGTTCTTTTTTCTCATAAAAATGAATGCAGTACCATGTGATAGACATGTAGGAAAGGTTACTTAGGGAACAAAAATAAAAAGTGTCATACCTGACTGCTTCTGATTACTAATTCATACCATCACAGCGCAAGATACCTAAAAAATTCATTATGATAATCTACCTGTGGAGAGACTAGAACTATATCCTCACTCAACCATGTCATAATGCTGCATTAGCCTCCCTCAGATCAATGTTTTAAGAACAGCAGCAAATATCATCAGTCTTCTCTTGTTTACAAAACGCGTTGTCATTTACAGATTCTCTGAAACATGCGGAAGATATGGTGCACGGGCATGTCCTCTCTTTATTCACCGATTGTAGTTTGATTTATAAAGTTGCTGGGAAAAAGAAGGCGCCGAAGTCAGAATCTATCCATTCAATTGAGAAAAATTTGAGACAAATAGAAACCAACCGTGGCTCAGCATATGCTTATGTATTCAAACAATTTAATGATTTCTTGTTAAACTTCTGCTCACCAAAAACATACGATTTCATTTTTATGAGAGATTAGAGAAGTAATTTTTTAAGAGGTACACAAAAAATTTCAAACTTATTCTTCTATTTTGTTTATAAGAGATCTTGAAGAGTCTTCAAGCATGAAGTCTCTTCAAGCTGTGTGATTGATGTTGGTGCACAATAACCAATCCCTCTGTTTCTTCCAGTTCATATTCATTTCCCAAGTGTAAGCACGATGAACATTTCTGATATTTTCAAAGATCTTCTCATGAAAAAATTATTTCCCTTTCGAAATGAAAAAAAAAATTAAGGGCCATATTCAAAAAGGGTGTTTAAGCTTAGACGCGTGTAACTTCGTCAAATGCATAGTGGAAGTTGTGCATTTAGTGAAGTTACACGCGTCTAAGTCTTAAGCACCCTTTATGAATATGGCCCTACATGAATAAAAGTTCTTTAATCCAAATTTACATAAATAAATGTTGTGGTATCGACAGAAAGTATGACATGTATGATTTGAGAATTTTGGATACCTACATTAGTGTGGTACTATGGTACCAAAGCAGTAAGCGATGGAAGACAGCGACCAAATACCTTAATACCATAACAACCATTTCAAAATTAGCAAAACCACTAGTTGAACTGACATTTTTCCACGAATTCAACGATCATAAATCCCCACAAGAGTCCATGTTGACTCGTTGAGCGTGTCAGTTAACGTGAGTCAAGAGAAGAGCAAACATTGCCACAATCCGCCAATACCTTAAGAAAGACACCTCAATAATCCATTTTCCTCTCATTGAAAGGAAACAGAGTGTACAAGAGAAGGAGCACTTTCACCTCACGGTCTATCAATGGTGTTTGTAGTAACTATAAAGGTTTCATTCCCCGGAGATGGTGGTACTTGACAGTCTGCTTGTCTTGGTGTCGCTTCAAGTGTTCAAGGAGAGATTAATGATGAACTGACTGTGGTATCACCTCTGACCACGGTTGGCCCCAGGCGCTTTCATTCGCGTGATGATGAGAGGGAAGGTGACAGGGGACATCATGATGGTGACACCTAAGTCTCTATTTGTCGTGTTGGAAAAGCACCAAAGTAGAAAATTATGTTGGCTAGTCACGAAACGCTTTCTGTGATTTTTTAAGACCAGTTTGGTTGGCCCAATGTTACATGTATTCACATTTTCTACTATTAATGTCATATCAACAGCCTATCAATATTTTCTTCTTATCATCATTGTATTAGACTTAGATAAATTTGTTCAGGAAAATGACGCCTATATCCTACATGTATATGATTTGCGGGAGTTTTTGCCAAAATTGTTTTATAAAAGCCTTGCATTGATTTCTTTAATTAAGCACAGTTAGCACTTGCTCATCGGAAATTTTATTATTGTCTTTTTTACGTTTTCTATTTTGTCTTTTCCATGCGTCTTTTTAATATTTTCATCAGTGTTTCAATTGGTCTGATCATTAATTTCTATAAACAAAGTATAGCATTTCCTTCCGTAAGAAACTGATAAATGTCTGTTACATGTATAAAATGGCAGAATTTGGTCATTTCATTGCTAGACACATGGACTGCCAAAAAGCCTTTGGTATTGTTGAGCACTATTGCATTTGCTCCCATAAGAAACTGATAAAATCTTGTATAATAATCACAGAATTTGGTCATTTCATCCCTGAACACATGGACTGCCAAAAAGCCTTCGATATCGTTGAGCACATTGCATTTGCTCCCGCCAAAGAAACTGGTGAATGTTTGTGTAAAGTCAGAGAATTTTATCATTTTATTCCTAAACACATGGACCGTCTAAAGGCATTTGATACTGTCGAGGACTCTCGCAAAGAAAGAACACGGGCTTTTAAATAAGGAAGTCACACCCTTTTTCTGCGGAAAGTGTCTTATAAGTTAAGCTGCTAGATTTCACAATTTGCCTTGAGTTGTTTCGTAAAAAAATAAAACATGTATTGATGGATTCTTGGTGCAATTTAAAAATGCATGTACAACATTCCTGTACCTAACTTTTCCTTGTGGAATTTGCAACTCTCCTGAACTGGCACGTCTAAATAAAAAGTTTCAAATTCAATCTGCGAACGAACTCAGTGACATTGGTACAGCTCGATATTTGAAGCATACCGGTATATCAATTCCAGCAATTAAAATCACCGTCTCTACTACCCTGGGTAATTACAGAGACAACAAAAATTCACAAACGAACGGTTTCACATGAAACCTAAGACGATAGCCAATAACGAGTAATAGTCATACATTAATATTTGATGCCATTTTAAGAATTCTCTACAGGGACCCAGCCACGGATGGATAACTTGTCCAGGTTATAATCCGAAAGGTATTGTTATCTACAACTTATTCTAGCCACTTTTAAGACTATTTAGAAAAAAGGTTCATCAGTGTCTTATGTATAGGAACAGTAACCAATCACAACTGGCCACATTCGTCCATTAATGACCACAGTCACTGACCTGCAGAAAGAACTAACGATTTTCCAACTTTTCCAACCTTCTTATGGCTTTGGTGTTCCACATCATGCCTAATTACTTTGACACGCATTTTACATTTAGTTCATTTGTTGTCCTTAGAAACTAATGTTAATATTATTACTCATATTGACCATGTTAGAAATATCCAACTCTGAAAGGAAGAGAACCAAAGGGAACGACAAAGTTGACGTTAGTCATACAAAATAAAATGCGTTTTCTTGCACTGTACATGTACATTATTTTAAACAAAATAAATTTATCAACTGTTGTTTATTTGATTTGAATAAAACTGATTATTTTCTGTACAAATTGTGATAAATCTTATCAAAAAACTTTGATTCGATTTCATTGCGATATACAGTAACTTACGTTTAAAAAAAACAGACAACTCCAGAAAATTGTCCACATACCCCTGTACTTAGCATTTCCACTCAATACTTCAGAACATTGCAGTTGCCTCGCTGAAGCTCCTCGCTAATGATTAACAGAAATAAACGGGTTGTAAAGTTAAAATATTCGAGAACGGTGCATTATCGAAAAAGCAAAAAAGATATATTCAACTGATATAAAACTGGCTATTACAGTTACGAAAAAAAAATAAAATAAATAGATTCACAGTCACAAAAAATAAAAATTAATTCAACAGCGAGTCCTTTTTGGAAAATACATTCTGTCCCAAATTAACCCCCACAAAAAAACTAGTAAAACCTGCTTTGGCTACTTGAAAAAATACGAATGTATTTTTGTCTGTTTTCTTTGTAGATAAATCTGATTGTTATTTTATATGTCGAATAATTTCCCGGAGAGGAATAATTGACGCTTTAGTTGTTTGTAAGCAGAAGTGTTCTCTATAATCAACAGCAGAAAAATAGTTTCTCATGCAACAGACTGCAAGGAGGCAGAACCCATCCATTTTACGATTTTTTTCGCCTACTCATCAACTCCTCTGCTTAGAATTCACGTATGTGTCAGCTGCACATGCATGCGCGTGTTGTACGGCCTATGTATCTGGGCCATCAACTCCGCCTCTCTGCTTACACGATTGTACAGCTGAAACGCTTCCTGGCCTGGTACGTCATGTTGTGTGTTGTTCGACCCCGTCTGGGGGCACTGCCCACCCAGGATGTCGACAAGACCGGGGACAAGACACACATGACGGTTTACATGGTTATGAATAGAAAGACCTCACTACATGTAAATACGAAAAATTTTGAAATGCCGAAGAAATATGATTTTTACAGATAAGACACGGCTCCAGTTCATGTTCGATGTGGGAACAGAAAGTTGTTGCATCGGCATGCCACTATATCAATTTTTTCCTACCACATTTTTGTCTTGAATTCACCTTTCTGAGAAGATATTACGATTTGACTGGAACGAACTGCTTACATTACAAACGTGTTACACCATGTGCAACTGTAATCAGTTTCTCTACGGGGCAAACGCAATAGTGCACATAACAATATCAAAGGCTTTTCCGCAGTTTATGCGTCTAGCAATGAAATACCAAATTCTGTAATTTCATAACAAACATTTATCAGTCTCTGACGGAAGCAACAAAAGTGCTCAACAATATCAAACGCTTTTTGGTGTCAAGAAATGAACGACCAAAGTCTCTGATTTTCAAATAAACATGAGTGACCCGTCGGTACGAACAGCAACTCTGCAGTAATGAAATTTTCGTACGTTCGGTTCATTAGAAAATTGAGAGTTACAAATGTATAGAGACAAAAACACGACAGAATTTGGTGGAAACTGTTAAACTTCGTTAAAATCGGCAACGTTAGAAACCAAAAAATCTGCACAGTCTTTGAAACGTCCTACATGTGTGGAATTTCCCACGACAAACCAGTCGAGATTTTTTCCCCATCTGAAAATGGTCATTAATATTTTATTATTCAAGTAAGTGAAGTCAGTGCAGTAATGTGTTCGTTGCTTTTAATATGATTTACACTTCTATGCACTTTACTCCAGCAATACGTCAGCTACGACACAAGAACAAAATTATCATTTTCTCATTATTGGAGATGGCTTGGTTGTTATTGGCAAATTATGCCCGAGGATGTTCCGGCGATTCCTATATGCTCAATTGATTAAGTCTTAATGTTATGAATCCGCGGCTATTGATATGCAACTTAGAGCAGTTACAAAAGCGATGTGTTAATCCATGATAAAAAGATCAATGAAACTGGCAGTTTGATCGGCAATAAAAGAAAATTGTTATTTGAATAGAAAAAAAAATGTAATGGTACATTTCAACGCCACCGGATGGTGTGTGATGATGTGTAGAATTAGAAAAGAACGCGTATTTTCCGTCATAAAATCAAATAAACAACAAAAAGTTCAATACCAATAGTGATAGATTCGGCTGAAAATACCCATTACAGATAGATTTTGAAACGACCCGAACCTCCATCACTGATTAGCACACCCTTAGACATGTATTTCACTAATTCTGCGTGTGTAAGTGTGAAAACAAAGCAGCTTCCATATCATGACGTAACATTAAAGGAAGGCTCCATTCATTGTGTAAAATTTTGAAATTTTTGAAATGCATGTATCGTTAATACATTCATATTCATTGATATCTGCAACTTGTCTTTTTTTAATCAGCGAATTCATCATCTTAAGTATTTTAATTGCATCCCAAGGGGACCAGTGCACAGCACATGTGATGTCATATGTGCTCAATGCATATTTATGAAGGTACAACCAATAGGCCTGGGCAGTCACATTATCAGCTCATTTACTACAAAGGTCGTCAGCCTATTGACACTAGTGACAAAGTTTACTAGTTTACGCGCAAAAGTCCATATAAGGACCATGATGCGTTAAATATGATTGTGATTATGACATCACAACTCATGGCAATTAGTCTCCATGGATAGATAAAAACTCAAAAGTTTACAATGAGTGAAGTCTCCCTTTAAAATTGAATAAGGACGAACGCCATATTTTGGCTTTAGTGACACTGCGTGAACCACACATTAATCAAGAATATATTCTTGACACAATCTATGTCCGGAACGTTTCCCAAATGGAAGACACAAAAACAACGACATGCAGATATCTGTCAATCGCAAATCCATCGTCGATGATGTTGTCCAATAGAATATCATTGATCCAGTGGTCAAAGAGAGAACCGGTAGACACCTAGAAGAATCTACACCGTGGCCCAAGAATACACGTACAAATAAAGAGGACACTAACAACAAATGAGTTGACTCGTATACGGGAATACAGGTCCCACACCAGTTGAAATCCTGATGAGATAGAGCCGTGGGCAAGTTATCAGAAGTCGGTTGAGAGAAACGCACAAATAGATCCGGCCCTTATTCATTCATGGGGCAAATTCATGTCGACACTGCGAAATAAACGTCCATTATTAAGCGACACATTCCAGTGAAAGATGATAATTTGGACAAATTTGGATGTGGGTTTGAGCGATTGTAGACGATGTTTTCGGAAATTGTCGACCATTGTCGTGCTTTATGTGATGACACCTTGGTAGGCACACCTGTGGAGGGACGGGGTATCTTGTCATGCTTCGCGCTATTGTTCGATTACGCGGAAAACCGAGGAGCTTGACAGGGTTCCTTGGTTCAATAGTGCAGGATGGTGAAACATTTTGAACATGCTTCTATAATAAACAACGTTATTTAGGCTAGTAAATATAAAGTCGTCTCCAAATTTCGCAAATTTTCGACCCCAACCTGGGTCTTCCTCAGGCACTTTCTAGTAGAGATCCCAGAAGTTAAGTAGAGATCCCAAAAGTGAGTGAGCTCATTCACTTCTGGGATGTCTACTAGAAAGTCCCTGAGGAAGACCCCGGTTGGGGTCGAAGCGAAATTCGGAGACGACTTTATTAATACTATCATCTTGTGTGTCGTTTTTTGTGCTCTGTGTTGGATATCATGACTTGTGTAGTTGAGTAGGTATAGAGTAGGTTGGTGTAATATTGGTGTAATAGTACTACACCACAATAGCAGAATGGTCCAGAGACCTGGCTTTGACACTAGGATCTACATGTGGCTTCCCCAACATTATCATATCAAAAGCGTCTGTGTCGGGACTTCGATTCGAAGATATCAACAGACTGCAGTGTGTTTAGCAACGACTGATCATCACCAATAGAAGAAGCTGGACCCCGGAAATGCCAGACCTCGGTGACTTGACAAGTGCGACTTTGGTGTAGATTTGCGGAATATTTGGTTTTAAATTAATATATGACTCTACGGAAGATACCCACGACAGATTACCAATCAACAACCAACACGTTTATGAATTTGCCCGTATCTCTCTGCTCTTTGATATAATGCAGATGCAACTACATGTAGATTCTTCCATGCAAACATCCGCCATCATTTTGATTGTATTGCATTCCAAGGCAGTGTATAAAAGGAACGATATTCATAATAAATTTATTGTAAATATGACATATGGCTTTAGTTCATCTGAATCGGGATGCGAAGAATAGAATTCCATTCTCTGTAATGGTGAATGTGGCCCAAACATCACGTACTAAGGGCAGCATTAATTCATAGATAACGCTTCCTTGGGATGTTATTCAGCTTCCCATACCTGCATTCACTTCTGCAATCACCTTTTTTTCATTTGACCAACTCAAAGCATCTAACTTTTTTGAGCAATGCGAATTAACAAGCTTACTGTACTTTATTTGTAACCTTTTTCTAAATCCATGAAAATCATATTTTAAAAAATCATTGGCTGTATCGGCGATAAAACTGCATACCAGCCACTTTGATATCTGGCCATTACCGTTGAAAAATATTGAATCGAACGCGGCCAATAAAATGGCGAATTTACCAGTCAAATCATCAACTTTGCTTAGGGGCCGTCTCAAAATTGTTTTGATGCAAAAAACGACGAAGTGACTTCGTCTGGGGGGGGGGGGGTTCTCGATTTAGGGAAACCCACTTTAACTTTTTTGAAAAAAAATGGCATCGCTCTTTTTTACAGGAGAATATGACCTTTTTATATGCAGTCTTCAGAAAGGAACAAGGTTCTGGCTACATGGGCCTACTATGGACTGTATGAGTCAGAGCTATGAACTTCCCACATGGACGATGAAGCCAAGGCCAAGTGCCCACTTCATCTTTTCAAGGGGAGGGGAGGGGTCAGGGAAAAGATGAAGTCACTTCGTCTTTTTTGGCATCAATGTAATTTTGAGACGGCCCCTTATAAAGATAACATCCAGCTCACCGCAGATTCATCAACGTACATGTAATATGAACTGTATTACGGTATTAAGTTGATTTCATAATGCATGTGGAAAATTAACATCGTTTTTTTATGATAATCCAATAATTGATAAATTGCATGAGGTTTTTCTTGAGCAGGCTTTGAAAAATGTCTGAAGTAACTTGAAGCCATGATATTATCAGAAAGTGGATCCCAGTAGCCGTCAGTGTCAGTTCTTTGCGCCAGTATTGCCTAAGCGATTCTGCCTGAAGGCATCAGCCATAGTCAGCCTCCGAGGTAGCAGTCAAGTCAGTTAATTAGAACACCTGTGTCTGGCCGAGTTAATAAAATTATTATTTTACACAAACGTGTATGCCCTCGGAGAATAACCCTCAGGGTACCCCTATTAGTGCATAACGTTGCTTTTAAAGGGTTATGGCGTTGTTTTGTGCGTTGGGGAGGACGTCGTTGATAACATTGGGGGTTCCGACTGGGCATGTGTGAAGTGATAAGGGTCAAAATGTTAATTGCTGAAATCACATGTAATAGATGGCCAGGGAAGGAATTTGATATTAATGAGGTTCTTTGGTTTAAGTTTCAGGGGCTACACGACCCTGTCGGGTTTAAGGGTCAGTGTACGTGGATGGATATTGTTCATGCCGAACTCGGTTTCATCAAGCCAGCTCAAAGTCGAAGAGTGTCAGAGAAACAAATGCTCTGACACTCTTCGACTCTTAGATATTAGGACCAGTAAAAACCTCGAGAGATAAACTCTACTGGGATGCAATGAATCGGCCATCCACCCTGAGGTAACCTACTTTAATTCAAGTAGCCTCTACGAGGAACGTGGAAAAGAAGAGCGGCAAATTTGAAGTTGTTATTTAGTAGTCATTTATTCCCTCTGAAATGAACACCGTCAAAAACACCGACATTGCTGCTTTATCATGCCTGCATTTGAAAATCATCATGATAATTGTGAATAACAAAGATTCAAAGGCTGGTGTATTTTGATAACTGTGTCTATTGTGTTTTATCAGGTCGGCATTCTGTCGCGATAAAAAAATGCGACGACTCGAGGGGATTGTGAAAAGGACGGCGAAAGAGAAATAGCCAAAGGAATTGGTAATTATCCACACTAATGCCATTGCTCTCATTCAGTAATTAATTTGCGGCTCAATCATTAAAGACAATTGGCGTACCAATTCTAATCATGAAGCATTACGTGGCCGATAAGTGAAGATGTTAGAACAGTTCGCGAGAGAGGTCCCGCAACATCTTGGGCAAAGGTTTCCAATTTTTCCGCGGCGACAAGGAGGTTTTAAGGACCTCGAAAAGGACTCTAGTTTACTACTGGAGCACGGTCGTAAAATATCGTGCCATCTGGTTGAATGCTGTCTCAAGGTTGTAATGCTTCCTCGCGAGTATCCCGGGGCGAATTCACACCTACTTTAATTGTCTTACCCTCTCAACACCAAGCTGGCTTATTTCGCCGCCGGCGACGAGCGGTCGAGTGAGCTGAGAGACAGAGAAATAAACCACTTCATGCATCAACTGACTCGCATCTGCACCGAAGGTTCAACTTTTGAGAGAAGTCTTTTTATGTTTTGAAGTTTTTAAATGTTTAATCGGTGTCCCATTTGCATACGTATGAATTTGATTTCTATTGATCAAAAGCTGCATATCAGCACGATGCCACTTTCAGATGCGATTCATTCCTAATAAGATTCTTCGAGCTTGATTTGCCATACCTACGACACAAAAACTAAAATGTACACACTTATGTACATGTAAATTACACGTACATGTACATGTACATGTACCCCAGGTATTTGACGTAAGGTGCAAAGTGCAAAAAGAGAATTTGAATTAAAATTTCCTAAGTACAGTATAATCGAACAATGTTTAGCCCTAGGCCTATACAATGGTAAAATACATTGGGCCTAGTAGGCCTACTGCGCATGATTTAATATTTTTAATGCCAATGGTACATGTATGACATATCATTGATTATGCTGAGTACTAGGCCCAACGGATGTCTTGTACCATTGTAGGGCTGCATGTGGATACTAAGAACTAAACCTCGGTGATGCAAGCCCATAGTGGTACGGGGCAGATGATCAACTTATTGTTGCATTCTTTGATAATCCGTTCATTTTTGTACATATCTACTAGGTGGAGCAGTGCTTTTTTACAAATCATGACCTTTTCACAGATCATAAAGCCAACTGCTACACCATACTTGTCTCTGCTCAAACTACAACATGGCACTGTCATGACTGTTCCATCACCTACTTATCCATATCCACTGCCATCACACTCAGAAATCATGAGACCATCATCACCGGCAATCATCAACTTTAAAAACAGCATTTTTGCCCAACCGCTTTCATGCGATCGCGAGAAAGGTCTCCAAAACCAAAGAATTATCTTGAATTAAGAGATGTTATCTAAACGTCAAGCATATGGCCCTAAAAAGAGGTGTGAAGAAGACAAAACGTTTCTCGCGATCTTTCCTCGATAACTCAACAATAACTCCAGAATCAGCCGGGTCGATGGGGAACCACCTTGAGTTGTTCAAATATCGTGGTGTTCTGTGTCCGCCACTGCCACCTTGTGGGGGCCGATTCTACCCCCAAGGCATGCATTGTTTTTACCCTGACGTCATTGTGCTCGACGCGATTCTGCAATTATGCCTTGGGCCAAACTCGTCTTGCATATAACCTTATTCAGAGTGCACTAATTCGGGGACTGAGGCGAGGAGGTCCAAAACAGAGCAGACTGCATTAGCGCTCAGATGTTGCTTCATTTTCTATAGAAATTGTGAAGCGGTGAAGTGTACATGATGAGGCGAACGATAGTTAGAGACTCGCATGGGATGTGGACAATTGGGCGCCATATTTTACCCTTGGGGCAGTTCTCAGATAAAATGCATTGTAGAGCGCCTGATGTAACCCAAGCAGGCTTCCCCTCCGCGTCGACACTGTGCTTTATTGACAAGACTAAAGACCCTGTAAATGGCTACATAATAGGGACACTTAAAAAGTGTCAGCAATACGAGGATGCACAACACTTGCGCTGCGAGAATCCGCAAATTATACGGGCCCTTTTCGCTGTTGTGCGCCACCGCACCCACTGATACTGGCATCAGAGTATCACCTCATAAATACCCCATAAGAAAACAATTTGTTTTCATTATTCAAACTTTTGAAAGGATAACCTCCGACAAAACCACTCGCCTACCGAAGTCTGTATCGAAATACCTCTCTTTATGGAAGTGAGATGCTTGCCTTTATGTTGCACTCAAAGTTATTATGTTAAAACTGAAGTACTTCCATAGTGCGTGCTCAAATGGGGAACGAGTGTAAAATGAAAACAAAATGGTTTTTATTCTTTGGCCATCTTGTTGTCTGAGCGAAACATGCTCTACGGCACTTGACAACAATTCACTATAACGATGACCCTTGGAATACTACTGCAGATAAATAGGTATGTAATGAAAGAGGGTCCGGTTACCTTATTGCAAATTTAAATGGTCCTTTTGAGTGCCTTATACCTTAGATTTTGGTTTGTGTAGTCAAGGTTTACAGGTGATGAGTGCGATAGATGGAGGCGATAGGCAAGGCTGATATGTCAAAGAGGCTCATCTCCAAAGACGTTGGTGCTTGCCATCGGTAAACAAATACAACCAACCAATACAAGGAATGGGGAAAGCCAAGTCGGATGAAAAAGGAATGTCGAAGCCTTCTTGTCGTCGTCCCAGGAAAGTGTTGCGAAATGTGTTGAATTTCGTACATTTTCGGTCATGTCGGTGATATCATGTAACTAGCCTCTTCAGATCGACCGGCAAATGGGGGTATGATAAGGATGGACAGGAATGGAAAGACCGCAAGTAGACTTATACAAAGATGCTGCAAGACCTTAATTCAATGGCATATAGTAACCGCCACCAGTTCATCAAATTTCTACAAATGATACATACAAAGTACTATACTAGATTTTAGGGCATTTTCAAATACTGATGTCAACGTGTCACGGGGGGACTCTGACATGAAATTTAACTGATACTGACTGCCAAGTTCGGGTGACTAAGATTCTGATGCATGCAGGACTCTCAGACGTTGTCGACGTAGCTAAAGCTTTCACGACGTCATGGGCAGCTCACAGGAGGCCAAGGAAACGTTTTCAACGGATGAACAAACCAATTACGTGTACGCATCCGGGATGCGTTCGTCAAAGATACAACTGATCCCGCAATCCTCTGTCCAAAGAGCACAACCGTCTACCTGCCTTTATCACAATATGCCCGAACAAGGCCAAAGGGCCCAATTATTGCGCACACCACACCGAATTCACGTAGTATCTCTGTGACCCTGCCCTGGTGACCTTTTTTAATTATTATATAGAGCTAATTTTCGTACCTCTGCTGAAACGAATTGGATAGGTGTTCAGAGTGGTGGATAAAGGAATGATCCACTGCATTGTCCCTCTCTTATACTGCAATGTGTTGCTAGGAGGAAGACCACATCGTAATATTTAATAGTTTAGAGACGGGTCTTGAGAAAATCAGGGCTGGGGTGTGAGTGGATTGCGATGAAAAGGGCCCCAGACAGGGTTGTAATTTGACCTACTTTGTGTGAAGTGGTAGGAGTTGGGTATCAATTCTTACCGATCCGCCCTTATAACACTTAGAAGTTGCCTACGAGGAATAAACCTGGCGTGATCCTTCTTGACTTGAATTTTTGCACCTTTGGGTCCGTTTACAAGCCGGTGCAAATTTGAACGTCACTCAGGCATGATTTTGGAACAAGCCAAATAGCCTCACCAACGACGTTTCTTAGAGGGGAAGGCCAACCACATCATGTGTTACTACTGGTGGTAACGTGGACCAGTTGGCAACTGCCACTGACTGCCTTCAGCAATGGAGTGTGTCCAATGGTAGGTCCATGCGTAGCTGCCGTATTTCTATGCCATGCCGTCTCCTGCTTGAGCCAAAAAGAAACACCACGGCTTACTGTCCCATACGACGGACGTGAAGAGCCAGGACGTGATAGCCACTAGGCTACCAGGCCTCTCCATTACATGTTCTTTAGGCCGTTTAAGGGTGTATCCCAAATTAGCAAAAAAGAAAACATGCCCAAATTAGCAAAAAAATCTTTAAAATGTTTTAGGGGTATTTGACCCCTGAACCATTTTTTGCACCTCTAAATGCTCCAATTTGCTCTCAAATTGATGCTAGAAGAAAAAAAATTGTGACCCAATTCACAATGGTGAGGAGGAGCAAATAAGCCATTAGTAAAAAAACTGAATGGCATTTCATCCCTTTGAATTACAAAAGAATACGCGAAAGATATTTTGGTCGAATTATTGTCAAATGCCAGGTACGAGACACTGTCATGAAGGT
>NMRB01000192.1:102794-125265 GCA_002633025.1 Notospermus geniculatus | reverse complement strand
AGGATGGACAGGAATGGAAAGACCGCAAATAGACTAAATGCTGAAAGACCTTAATTCAACGGCATAGTAACCGCCACCAGTTCATCAAATTTCTACAAGCTTTGGCCAGAACAGCTTCACTGAGTACTCAAACAACCGCCAAATGATACATACAAAGTACTAAACCAGTGCCCAGTTGCACAAACAATCTTAAGTTTAAGAAAAAACTTAAGTCTGAAATGAAGCCATCTGATTTGCTGAAACCTGGTCACATGATGACTTAAGTCAAACTTTAGACTTAAGATTCTTTGTGAAACTGGGCCCAGACTTTAGGGCATTCTCAAATACCGATGTCAAAGTGTCACGGGGAGGGACTCTGACAAGAAATTTAACTGATACTGACACACGACTGCCAAGTTCGTGTGACTAAGATTCTGATGCATGCAGGACTCTCAGACGTTGTCGACGTAGCTAAAACTTTCACGACGTCATGGGCAGCTTACAGGAGGCCAAGGAAACGTTTTCAACGGATGAACAAACCAATTACGTGTACGCATCCGGGATGCGTTCGTCAAAGATACAACTGATCCCGCAATCCTCTGTCCAAAGAGCACAACCGTCTACCTACCTTTATCACAATATGCCTGAACAAGGCCAAAGGGCCCAATTATTGCGCACACCACACCGAATTCAGGTAGTATCTCTGTGACCCTGCCCTGGTGACCTTTTTTAATTATTATATAGAGCTAATTTTCGTACCTCTGCTGAAACGAACTGGATAGGTGTTCAGAGTGGTGGATAAAGGAATGATCCACTGCATTGTCCCTCTCTTATACTGCAATGTGTTGCTAGGAGGAAGACCACATCGTAATATTTAATAGTTTAGAGACGGGTCTTGAGAAAATCAGGGCTGGGGTGTGAGTGGATTGCGATGAAAAGGGCCACAGACAGGGTTGTAATTCGACCTACTTTGTGTGAAGTGGTAGGAGTTGGGTATCAATTCTTACCGATCCGCCCTTATAACACTTAGAAGTTGCCTACGAGGAATAAACCTGGCGTGATCCTTCTTGACTTGAATTTTTGCACCTTTGGGTCCGTTTACAATCCGGTGCAAATTTGAACGTCACTCAGGCATGATTTTGGAACAAGCCAAATAGCCTCACCAACGATGTTTCTTAGAGGGGAAGGCCAACCACATGTGTTACTACTGGTGGTAACGTGGACCAGTTGGCAACTGCCACTGACTGCCTTCAGCAATGGAGTGTGTCCAATGGTATGTCCGTGCTTAGCCGCCGTATTTCTATGCCATGCCATCTCTGCTAGAGCCAAAATGATTACAAGAGAAAATCAAAGACGATACGCTGAGCATCAACATCTGAAAGAAAGAACTGGCCGGTCTTTCTGTTGGCGGAAAATCGTCTGGGATACACCTGAAGGAAGAAGTTGAAGTTGGACCACTTCTGGTGAACAGGAGCAAATATTAAAAGCCATTTAAATTACAAATTGCATGGCAATTGCAAAACAAACACGCGAAAGAGATTTTGGTCGAGGAGTGTCAAATGCCAGGTGCCAGGTACGAGATACTGCCATGACTCGGCTCCATCATCACGGTGCCATCATTCAGCCTTTCTATCAAAACGGTGATATCTTATGCAGTGATTGTCATGATTGTATCATTGTTACATAAAAGAACTGGCAACGAGTGAAAAGGAGTCAAATTTGAAGCCAACAGGAATAGAGGGGTCGATATCCAGACAGGGGCACAAATGACATCCCTCGTGAAATTCATCTACCATCAAGAAGTACCCCCTCCCAAGAATCAGAGACGAATTTGACAACTTATGAAAGCAAATGCCACCTTCATTGTTTCTGAATGATCATTTCATGGAGTTATGTTGTCATATGGTGTTTGCCCCCTACCTCCGAGGACGCGCCCCACGCCAGCTTGAGGCCAGTGTCATAATGGGACCCCCATAGTGGTGTACCTTGCAGGGGGTGACGCCTGCCACCACGGGCCCGACACAATGCGCCCTGCAGTGGTCGAAACGATGGGTGGGACGTGGATGAGGCTGACAAGACGCCGTATCGTACAGGTTAGATGAGATGTACCCCGCTGGCTGTAATCACAACCATTTTATAAGAAATCCCGACATAGCCCAAAGTGAAGTTTTTCAGCCACAACGACATGAACGACGTCGAGCGTTCCAACATGTATCTTTGACAGTTCATACAAACGTTCAGCAGCCGGTGTAAGGTTTTTCGGTGTTCCCCATCTGTGAATGTTCCCTTCCTAAGTGGCGTAATAAGCTGCGACTTGACAATAGGGCACACACAGAGAAACATGTCGATCTATATGCCTGTGTGTTCCAAAAATAACGGAACACACTGACACACAGAAAGCTGACAGATGTAACACCGGCAGAGCGTAGATGATCCGTTGTAAAACTGGTAGGAGCGCCTAGCATTGGCAGTTTGATAGACACAAGTACAGACTTTGCCACCCTGGCCCTATAACCCTCACAGTCATTAGAATGGATGGACATCGGACCCCCAAGATGCCATAGATGGGCCAGGCTACAGTTGTTCGACTCGACCAAAAATCTGGGCAAGGGGCAAGCCTTACATGTAGACGGACATCTGATTACTGTAGTCCCCTTTTTGATACCTAATTCTGTCTGATGTGGTGCAGTGCCGGAGTTTTACCTATTCGGAGTTAAACTCTGTCTGATGTGGTACAGTGCCGGAGTGGTACCGTTTCGGATTTAAACTCTGTCTGATGTGGTACAGTGCCGGAGTGGTACCTATTCGGAGTTAAACTCTGTCTGATGTGGTGCAGTGCCGGAGTGGTACCGTTTCGGAGTTAAACTCTGGCTGATGTGGTACAGTGCCGGAGTTTCCCAGCTTCCCAACAAGATTTATTCATGTACAAACGTCAGCCCTGTTATTTCACCAGGTCGCACTCACCGCTGACAAAGACGGCGGGGCTCCATGTAAGACTAATAAAGGATTTATTTGCTACCTTATTAATTATGCCACCAGGGATAATATCCTCCGCGGCCGGGACGGAAATTGTGTTCCTCGCTCAACCGGGCGGTAATGGAAGATGAATGAAATTGGCAGCGATTAGTACGCCACCTTATGAAGTTCTCAGGAGAAAATTATTAAATGTAACAATATTGAGAAACTAGCGGGACTGATTAGCCACTCATATGTTTTCTTGGCAAATCTGCTCAATATTCTATATTTAAGACCTGTCACGGTTTTATTGTGATCTAATAAAGTAATGTTTTCGTGAACGTGATGAAAGATCGTGTCTTCGCTGTTTGCCGATCGTGTACACCCCACAGGGTAAGCTACGCGCGGTGTGTTCACTTCGTAGGGAACTTGCTGTCTAATTACGGCGTAACGGATGATTTGATGAGCCGGATTCTATATGAAATGGTCGCAGTGAGACGCAGATCCGATGAGCAACAAGTACAAATCAGCGGCTTGGTATTGTCTACTTCATATTTGAAAGAATCCGAACTGCCATAGCAGTCCCTGTAGGCTACTCACGACAGAAACGAAGTATATCAGTCTTTGATGCTATAGAAAACCATGCAGTAGCAACATAGGCATGACAGGGTGACCATACCCCGACCGCAGAACAGGCACGGCAGGGTAAAATGTAAAATGTAAAATGTACACACCTACGCAAAAAATATAGCCCTTGCTAACAGAAGAATGCAGACACACAGATGCAGGATTGTGTCTTGGGTTTGACAGGTATCGTCACTGAACGTGGCTACGAGGACCGTAGTGACAGCCCAAGGAGCCAGCCATGCCCGCGTGTGGAATAACAACCTGGTGATGAAGGCTCGTTTCAGCATCTCGGTGGTGTCGCCTTCTCCCAGCCGTCAAGATTGACAGGCCACCCCGCCGGGGAAGCGAGGATATGTTTACCGAATTCAGCAATTGGACCCGAATTGGATACACTGACTTTATATACACGTCTGCAAAAGTGGGACTCGGGTGTATGTATGTGATGGAGTGCATTCCATAATATTATTGTACGTCCACCGGACAATCCAGAAAGCTGCTGACATGGCTGGATAGGGTAGTGAATATACAGTCATCTGCATTTGCGATTTGTAACCCATCAGTGCTCAATACTACATGAACAGGGATATAATCCAAATTGATAATCCAAATTGATAATCTCAACAGCAGTCCTACTCGACGACCCTCACTTCAGACTTTGAAAAATTTGGCACCTAAGCCTACATGTACCTTGCCTTATTAAGGCGGGCGAGTGTGAAGTCGGATGAGAACCTCTACCTTTGTTGATATCAGACTATAAACCCAAACTTTAACTTTAACTTTATGAAGCGAACATGTTTTGGGAAATGCGTACCTAACGATAGTGTCAGAGGCCTACATGCCGTAGGCCACTTCGACCACACTAGCCCTCATTAGACCTACCCTCCCTTTTCCCATCACCACCGTTACCGTACAAAACGAGATGCAATTAATGTGAGTTACAGCATCATCGATTAAGAACCTCGCCTTTCTCCTGAATTACAAATTAAGATAAATTATTGAGAATCGTGATGCATTGATCCGATTTGTTATTTGACGAAGATCAGCCTTTTTAATCGACAACTCATATTAGTCGCCGCTGTGGAATACGGTGATTAAAAATGCAAACAATTGGTTACCCTGTTTAAAATGAATAAGTGGGTTTATTCCATTATCGGCGTGTCCTTCCGTCCTGGGTGTTGATAATGCCCTACGCAGGAGGCGACAGGATATAAGCTAGGCAAACACCACCCCACCACCATGGTGAGGTGTGCTGTTGGTTGATTGATCGCATGGCTGGCTGACACGTCGGCAATGGAAAGTGTTTCGTAATGAATTTAAACAAAAGTCGAAAAGGAAATTGCAGGATTAGATGCGCCTTTCGCTCGTTAAGAACGCCCGATTGTTGCAGCGAAAATTTATTGACGGGTGCTGAAGTTCATTTATGAATCTTGATGAAACAATTAAGCGCTAGAAGATGCATCATTAACTGCATAAGATGTAGAGTCAGCACCACCCATCATTTAGGGAGGCTAAATATGGGTATCGGTGTTCGAATCCTCCTCCATCACTCTTAGAATTCGAGATATATGGGAAAAGATGTCAATAATGGCGGCCATATTGGAATCCAAGATGGCGGACATCGGGGGCGATTTCGTCGGGGCTCCCGTCCTAAAATGTAATGTTTTAGTCCAAACTACACCTGCAATTACATGTATTGGTGCTTTTCTCACAAAATGAACGAATTCGCCATTTCCTGGGCGTTTGACTCCCTATTACATGTAGCCTATTCGCTGCAATTCCACTTCCATGACTGAGAAGGACGTGAAAGAAAATTATCCAAAGCAAGTGTATCCAGAATCTCTAAACGACCAACTTTCCTGTCACATCGCTTTATAGGCCTGCACGATCAACAACATTGGATAGCTATGCCTATGTAGACCAGTATTGCTATCTTGGAATTGGTAATTAGCGTGTTTATAAACGTCAGCTTCCATTAGTTCTATAAACAGTGCATAAATGAGCACGTCAGTTTCTTGTTTATCTGAGGAACGACCCCGTGAGCCAATCATGCTTACATTGTCAACACAGCATGTTTCTCTTGTCGGACGCGATATCCACAGAGAACAATGCGTTCTACGGTACAAAACTAAAGAAACTCTGTCATTCAGCTGGGCAAAATCTTTGAGGGTTACGAAGCGCTGTTGACTATGCTAAAAGCTTTCTGTGATGCAGTTTTGTAGTGGCAAGATGCTATAAGCTTTCTGTGATGCAGTTAGTGTAGTGGCAAGATGCTATAAGCTTTCTGTGATGCAGTTTTGTAGTGGCAAGATGCTATAAGCTTTCTGTGACGCAGTTTGTAGTGGCAAGATGCTATAAGCTTTCTGTGATGCAGTTTTGTAGTGGCAAGATGAACGGATATAGATATTTTGTTGTTGTTTTCTAACGCGGTACGGACAACACTCCCGAGTTCTACTTCCAAAGCACTATCGACATGAAGCTGCAGTTGACCAATAGGTGTCACTACTGTCCAATTCAATGCCTAGCGGACCCATTCATGCTTGATTGAGCACCAGTCAATGGACGTGTCTTTTGTATTGGTCCGCTAGAACGTTGCTGCCATCTTTTGGCAATAAGCGCGGCTGTGTATGTTTGCTCCTATTGGTAGGCTGGAGTGAGTGGTTACGTCATGTACACACTGGACCAATCAGGTTTCCTGATACATGTATGAAAAAAATGCTGAAGTAACAACTGCCGCAAGTGTAGCTACGCTACCATAATTATTTACCGGCAACCAGAGTGGGATAAGTGTTCCTCAGAAGCTTTTCGGAAACTGAATCCCTGAAACTTTCCCAGAAGTTTAGACGTCGGTGATGTTGTTTTGATTTCATGTGTATGATGTAAACATCAATGTGTGAATAAGCAGATGATCTGGCCAGATGAATCAGCGTTAAAACCACGATTAGGTGCCCGGGTGTGGAGGCAAAGGTGAAGTAAACAAATGTTTGGAAAATTGTTTCACGTGCTAACTACGATACTCGGTCGAGGGCATGTAGGGTGCCGCGGGTACTCGTACTGGCCCAGTCACGCAGGGAGAAAGTCTCCGGCGAAGTTTGCAAGGGACGAGTTTTCATCGCAGGAAGCAGGCGTAGATACACCAAAATTGCAGTTGGAAGGCCACAGTGTCCTGGTGTTTCTACTCACTGGCATGACTGGGATCTACCTCCAACATCATCATACCAAAAGCCTCAGTCATGTCAGTGTCAGGACCTCGATTCGAATATATTAACAGTCTGCTGTGTGGGCAACAACGCCGATCATCACGAACAGATAAGGCTGGACCCCGGTGTAACGTCGATCAGTGTTCCCCGTACATGTACATGCCGTATTTCTGTGTTTTTCTTATTGTTTCCCTCCTGACATGCCTGACGGATTAAGCGGCAACTAACCCAACAATAACCATTCTAGGCCGTGTCTATTGTTGGGGAACACTGAGCTACAGAAACACTCACCTATCTCACACTGGCAATGCCAGACCTCTCTGAAATTACAACCGCGGTTTTGGTGTACAGTATTAACCCTGAATGCGGACGTAGGCTGTATTTTGGGAAACAACCGGAAATCTAGCATTACGTGTGCAAGGGTTGGAGGAAGGGTATCCATCTACATGTAGGTGTGTTTCTTTGTTAACCTGTTGTCTACTGTCAGGTTGAAAGGGGTTAACAAGCTGAGAGTCAACTGCTGGCCTGCTGTAAAGTGCATTGGTGAGTGCATGCATTCAAGATGCTGCCAGCGCGCCAGGTATCCGGTAGCCCAACCTTTCACAGCCAGCGAAAGCAAACTATTTCGCTGGGGCAATTAATTGTTAATTAGGCCCAGCTTCAGCGACAAGGTGATGGAATGATTGACAGCTGAAATGCACAGGCGATACTACAACGTTATTCAACCGGGTAGCCATCTGACAAAAATATAATATTTCAATCTCTGGAGTGAGGTTCTGTTTTTATTGGAGACTACTAATAGAAAACAAATGTAGGCTGTGTTGGATTTCTGAGGCAGAAGTGGCTCCGGCTGGTCTTATATTCGAAGGAAATGGACAAGGGTGTGTAGACCACAGCACGGAAGTCATTACATAGAACATACACAGAACAACGTGTGCAGTATGTACGAAGTGAATCAACATTTAGCGACCAGTTGATGAGCTCTATCTTCGTTGTTTAGCATTTGCATCTGTCTTATTTGCAGCCGTGATACCATTTTCTTCTGTAAGGCAATTTTGAGTTTGTCGATTCGCAGGCCTAAATGTCACCCCTCCGCTTAAAGTCTGTTCTAGAGTTTCGGATTGTAAAGTACCAGCCTGAAGAAGACCCCGGTTGGGGTCGAAAATTCGCAAACACTCTGGAAATTGCCTTTTTTTTTATTTATCATATATTGTGTGTCAATTTTTGTGCTTTTCTTCTCTTTGGATCCTCCGCTTAAAGGATCACTAATGCCAATATAAAAAGACTCTGCAGTGCTGGTCGAGCCAATCTACATGAATACGTGTGCAAAAATTACATGATGTCGCAACGTTTGGAGATCATTTTAAAGGAATTTTTGGAATGTTAGAAAAATATGAAGGCCAGCAGACCTCAATTTATCACGAAAGTATCACACGTTCTTTATTCTTTAGCCCTCTCTGTATCTCCCATCTCTATCTTGCGCCCCGGAGGTTGTCAGGGTGTCCCTTTTCAAATTCTATTTCAAAAGTCTGTTGACTTGACCAATCAGAAGCAGGTATCGATTGGTGCGAGGTTGACCTACATAATCAACCTCGTACCCGGATTGTCTCTGATTGGTCAGTCTATAAATAGGAATGACGGCATCATAGTTGAATTTGAATTTGAAATTTAGTTGAGCACAACGCAGCATCGAATTCGAATGGAAGAATGCATGGTGGCCTATTTTGGTGTGCGCGAGACTGTTTGACTTCGGAAATAGAATTTGAAAAGGACACCCTGCCAACTTCCGGCGCTCAAGGAAGAGTATTAAGACGTCCTGTACTGAGTTTTTCTCATCCGTAGTTCAACAAGGAATCACATGGTACGCTAGATAAAATCGTCCTGTTGACAGGGTGAACGAACAACCTTTTTACCTCGTAATAAACTGGCATTTGACGTTGACGACTAACTGCCAATCACTGTACTATACTAACATTTGTGCAGCAAGAACATAGTTATAGCTTGTTTTTCACTCGCTACAGGTAAACTGCCTCCGGTGGTGTTTTCTGCCGCATGGGGCATGACGTCCTGCCAGTTTTACAGTTCATTCGTGCTAACTATACGTAGGTGCAAAAATTGTTACATTTTGGTCTACAGTTATTTCACAACTGAGGGACAGGCTGAATTTTTAGACGATTCCCGTGCTTTATTGTTTATTTTAGGCTAAACTTCAGTGGCATGTGGTCATTTGGAAGACTATGACCTTATACATGCCTTAGTAGTTGGTGTTCATCGTTGTGTTGCGTGCGATGCACTTCTAAAATTAAATCAGAACGGAGAAATAGTCTCTTGCATCTGTATATAAATCTCTTTCTAATACATGTATTCCAGGGTCCCTCCTGTAAGCCTATGATCACTACTCCCGTTGCGGCCAAAGGTATTTGATATGTTTGCCAAAATCGTGACGAAGTCTTCCCCTCGACAGTGCTGCCACCTTTGAAACGATGACGTCATTCGCGGTATCTTACATTACGGTAATCAGCTGAAGAAAAAAGGACACTTTTCACTTTAAGAACAGAATGGTGAAAAAGTTTGTTGAATTTTGTAGCTACGAGTACGGATATGTAGGCATAACCAAGTGGAAAGGATAATTAATTAATGAAGGTTGGCAGGTTGGCAGATCAACTCAAATTAGCCGCCTGACTGCCCTCTCTCCCCAGTTACCATGTAAGCATGTATCAGTTGCACCAAGTTGTGGTTTCTGTTTCGTTTCAGCGGGGAATTTTCCGCTTCGTCGAAGTCTTCCCGAGGAAGCACGGCCTGATTCCACAAGTCATGCACCTAGCTTGGGTGTATATACACATATACTTGAACATTCGGTTCACCAAAATTGTAAAAATCCCACAGTCACTCATGACAGTATCATGGAATTTGCTTACTTGCATGTACTCAAGGCAGTCAAGATTATGCTATGACCGACGCAGGTAAGTATGGCCTGAGGGCGTCAAGGAAAATCCCCNCCCCCCCCCCCCACCACCACCACCACCAACAGCAACAACCCTAACTCACATTGAATTTTCAATGCGAATCAACACTTCTCTCTTAAAAGTGTGGAAAAGAGGGTACATTCCATTAGACAGATATTCCTCCTTACCTTCCATTCCTTCCTAATGCCCGCTGTACACGATCAAATTTTTCATCCAATTTTTGGGAAATTCAGATTCCGGGCTTATTGGGGCTTCAATGTCTAAACCCGCATGTAGGCCTTTATATTGGGCATAGTCAAAAAATTGGATGAAAAATTGGATCGTGTACAGCGGGCATTACACTAGGCGCAAGTTAGAGATTGTATTTCCAATGTCAATGCAAAATCTCCAGTATTTGAAACATGTAAGGCTCAATAAACTTAATTTGAATTTGAATACTGAACGAAAGGTTTTACTAGAAAACCTAAACTGTCGTCACATCAGCATGATCCTAGACAGTAGCAGACAAGAAAAGACTGTTTATTTTGTTCCGCATGATACCATTATCCACAAATTAACCTGAAGTACCTGTCAGATGCAACAAATCAAGTGGTAGACTTCACCTTTAAGTGACGACACATTCTGACATCACCTCGCCACCTCGTTTACCGAGGCACTCGAGAGCTGTCGGTTTATACTCGAGCTGTCAATATTCCAAAGGAAAACAGTCATGACAGTGAATCAGTCAACTCCATGCTCTACTACTTAGAAAGTTTTCATCAACAAGGTGAACTGTCTTCATTCTCTATCAAGTACGAGATAAACTTTGCCCTGCCAATCCACTTACGCGAAACCAGGCGAATCGTAGCTGTCAGTCAGTCAGTCTCAGCCACATCCGATTCAGAGCAAGTTCGGGAATTTCCGGTGAACTTCGGGCGTTGTTTACATTGCAACAGCGACGATCGCCGATTCTCGGCGTCTGATTCTGTCGGAATACTATTTTGTAAATATCGGATGATATAAACTGTGTGACGTTGTCCCAGCAAAAGACTTTCAGATTCCAAAAGAATCCTTCAGTTCGTGAGAGCCTGCAAAAAATTACCGACTCGGATATATTCTCCCGAGGAAACTCGCAGTAACACTCTATTATTTAAAGTGGGAATTATTAAGTTAGTGGGAATGGAATAAAACAGACTTTTTAAAATCTGGTTGCTACATTCAAATTTCGTGTCGTGGACTCCATACCATAGTAGCTTAAGACCCTTAAAAGGGTTATGAAGCTTCCAAACGATACATACATACATACATACATACAAACGTTCAGCAGCCGGTGTAAGGTTTTTCGGTGTTCCCCATCTGCGACTTGACAATAGGGCACACACAGAGAAACGTGCCGATCTATCTGCCTGTGTGTTCCAAAAATAACGGAACACACTGACACACAGAAAGCTGACAGATGTAACACCGGCAGAGCGTAGATGATCCGTTGTAAAACTTGTAGGAGCGCCTAGCATTGGCAATTTGATAGACACAAGTACAGACTTTGCCACCCTGGCCCTAACCCTCACAGTCAACAGAATGGATGGACATCGGATGGGCCAGGATGGGCCAGGCTACAGTTGTTCGACTCGACCAAAAATCTGGGCAAGGGGCAAGCCTTACATGTAGACGGACATCTGATTACTGTAGTCCCCTTTTTGATACCTAATTCTGTCTGATGTGGTGCAGTGCCGGAGTGGTACCTATTCGGAGTTCAACTCTGTCTGATGTGGTGCAGTGCCGGAGTGGTACCTATTCGGAGTTCAACTCTGTCTGATGTGGTGCAGTGCCGGAGTGGTACCTATTCGGATTTAAACTNCAACAAGATTTATTCATGTACAAACGTCAGCCCTGTTATTTCACCAGGTCGCACTCACCGCTGACAAAGACGGCGGGGCTCCATGTAAGACTAATAAAGGATTTATTTGCTACCTTATTAATTATGCCACCAGGGATAATATCCTCCGCGGCCGGGACGGAAATTGTGTTCCTCGCTCAACCGGGCGGTAATGGAAGATGAATGAAATTGGCAGCGATTAGTACGCCACCTTATGAAGTTCTCAGGAGAAAATTATTAAATGTAACAATATAGAGAAACTAGCGGGACTGATTAGCCACTCATATGTTTTCTTGGCAAATCTGCTCAATATTCTATATTTAAGACCTGTCACGGTTTTATTGTGATCTAATAAAGTAATGTTTTCGTGAACGTGATGAAAGATCGTGTCTTCGCTGTTTGCCGATCGTGTAAATCCCACCAGGCAGGCCAGGGAAAGCTACGCGCGGTGTGTTCACTCCGTAGGGAACTTGCTGTCTAATTACGGCGTAACGGATCATTTGATGAGCTGGATTCTATATGAAATGGTCGCAGTGAGACGCAGATCCGATGAGCAACAAGTACAAATCAGCGGCTTGGTATTAGCAAGGAAGACTGCTGTTTGTGGTCTATTTCATATTTGAAAGAATCCGAACTGCCATAGCAGTCCCTCTGTAGGCTACTCACGACAGAAACGAAGTATATCAGTCTTTGATGCTAGAAAACCATGCACTAGCAACATAGGCATGACAGGGTGACCATACCCCGACCGCAGAACAGGCATGGCAGGGTAATGCCCTGCAAAATGTACACACCTACGCAAAAAAAATATAGCCCTTACTAACAGAAGAATGCAGACACACGGATGCAGGATTGTGTCTTGGGTTTGACAGGTATCGTCTCTGACCGTGGCTACGAGGACCGTGTGGTGACAGCCCAAGGAGCCAGCCATGCCAGCGTGTGGAATAACAACCTGGTGATGAAGGCTCGTTTCAGCATCTCGGTGGTGTCGCCTTCTCCCAGCCGTCAAGATTGACAGGCCACCCCGCCGGGGAAGCGAGGATAAGTTTACCAAATTCAGCAATTGGACACACTGACTTTATATACACGTCTGCAAAAGTGGGACTCGGGTGTGGGATGCTCTTCGTATGTGATGGAGTGCACTTCATAACTGTACGTCCATAGACGATCCAGAAAGCTGCTGACATGACTGATATGGAATGCAGAGTAGTGATGGCTACTAACGAAAGGTACACAACGATCATAGACGATCCAGAAAGCTGCTGACACGACTGATATGCAGAGTAGTGACGGGTACTAACGAAAGGTACACAACGATCATAGACGATCCAGAAAGCTGCTGACAATGGAATGCAGAGAGTAGTGATGGCTACTAACGAAAGGTACACAAAGATCATAGACGATCCAGAAAGCTGCTGACACGACTGATATGCAGAGTAGTGACGGCTACGAAAGGTATACAGTGTCCTGTGAACTGCAGCCAATCAGTCACATCAGTGCTCAAAACTAGAAACAGGGATCGATCATCCAATTTTGATTATCACAACAGCAGTCCTACTCCACCCTTCAGACTTTGGAAAATTAGGCCCCATTTCTTTCTCTATTCATGGCGAGCCTCGCCGTGACATGCGTGAGGAGATCATGAAGCGGACGTGTTTGGGAAGATGCAGACAGTGTCCGAGGCCGTAGGCCAAGTAGGCCAGTAGGCTACATGTACTTCGACCACACTAAAAACCTCCCTTTTCCCGTTACCACCGTCACGACCGTTACAGAACAACACGAGAAGCAATTAATGTGAGTTACAGCATCATCGATTAAGAACCTCGCCTTTCTCCTGAATTACAAATTAAGATAAATTATTGAGAATCGTGATGCATTGATCCGATTTGTTATTTGACGAAGATCAGCCTTTTTAATCAACAACTCATATTAGTCGCCGCTGTGGAATACGGTGATTAAAAATGCAAACAATTGGTTACCCTGTTTAAAATGAATAAGTGGGTTTATTTCATTATCGGCGTGTCCTTCCGTCCTGGGTGTTGATAATGCCCTACGCAGGAGGCGACAGGATATAAGCTAGGCAAACACCACCCCACCACCATGGTGAGGTGTGCTGTTGGTTGATTGATCGCATGGCTGGCTGACACGTCGGCAATGGAAAGTGTTTCGTAATGAATTTAAACAAAAGTCGAAAAGGAAATTGCAGGATTAGATGCGCCTTTCGCTCGTTAAGAACGCCCGATTGTTGCAGCGAAAATTTATTGACGGGTGCTGAAGTTCATTTATGAATCTTGATGAAACAATTAAGCGCTAGAAGATGCATCATTAACTGCATAAGATGTAGAGTCAGCACCACCCATCATTTAGGGAGGCTAAATATGGGTATCGGTGTTCGAATCCTCCTCCATCACTCTTAGAATTCGAGATATATGGGAAAAGATGTCAATAATGGCGGCCATATTGGAATCCAAGATGGCGGACATCGGGGGCGATTTCGTCGGGGCTCCCGTCCTAAAATGTAATGTTTTAGTCCAAACTACACCTGCAATTACATGTATTGGTGCTTTTCTCACAAAATGAACGAATTCGCCATTTCCTGGGCGTTTGACTCCCTATTACATGTAGCCTATTCGCTGCAATTCCACTTCCATGACTGAGAAGGACGTGAAAGAAAATTATCCAAAGCAAGTGTATCCAGAATCTCTAAACGACCAACTTTCCTGTCACATCGCTTTATAGGCCTGCACGATCAACAACATTGGATAGCTATGCCTATGTAGACCAGTATTGCTATCTTGGAATTGGTAATTAGCGTGTTTATAAACGTCAGCTTCCATTAGTTCTATAAACAGTGCATAAATGAGCACGTCAGTTTCTTGTTTATCTGAGGAACGACCCCGTGAGCCAATCATGCTTACATTGTCAACACAGCATGTTTCTCTTGTCCGACGCGATATCCACAGAGAACAATGCGTCCTACGGTACAAAACTAAAGAAACTCTGTCATTCAGCTGGGCAAAATCTTTGAGGGTTACGAAGCGCTGTTGACTATGCTGTGATGCAGGTTTGTAGTGGCAAGATGCCATAAGCTTTCTGTGATGCAGTTTTGCAGTGGCAAGATTATAAGCTTTCTGTGACGCAGTTTTGTAGTGGCAAAATGAAAGGATGTAGATATTTTGCTGTTGGTTTCTAACGCGGTACGGACAACACCAATCAGTGAGCACCAATCAGTGGACGTATCTTTTGTATTGGTCCGCTAGAACGTTGCTGCCATCTTTTGGCAACAAGCGCGGCTGTGCATGTCTGCCATGTCTGCTCCTATTGGTAGGCTGGAGTGAGTGGTTACGTCATGTACACACTAGACCAATCAGGTTTCCTGACACATGTATGAATAAAATGCTGAAGTAACAACTGCCGCAAGTGCAGCTACATGTACCATAATTATTTACCGGCAACCAGAGTGGGATAAGTGTTCCTCAGAAGCTTTTCGGAAACTGAATCCCTGAAACTTTCCCAGAAGTTTAGACGTCGGTGATGTTGTTTTGATTTCATGTGTATATGAAATATGTAAACATCAATGTGTGAATAAGCAGATCTGGCCAGATGAATCAGCGTTAAAACCACGATTAGGTGCCCGGGTGTGGAGGCAAAGGTGAAGTAAACAAATGTTTGGAAAATTGTTTCACATGCTAACTACATGTACGCTACTACGTGTACTATACTCAGTCTATGGTACCGCCGGCACTCGTACTGGCCCACCACGGAGGGAGAAAGTCCGGAGTAGTTTGCAACGGGCGGGTTTTCGTCTCAGGAAGCAAAATCGCATTTGGAAGGTCACAGTGACCTGGCTTTTCCATTGGGATCTAACTCCTCCAATGTCATGATAATATCAAAACGACTTCGATTCGAAGAAATCAACAGCCTGCTGCCTGGTCAGCAATGCCGACCATCACCAACAGAGGCTATAACCCAGCAATCTAGACCTCTCTGACCTTACAACCGCGGTTTTGATGTAAAGTATTAGCCCTGAATGCGGATGTAGGCTGTATTTTGGAAAACAACCGGAAAGAATCTAGCATCACGTGTGCAAGGGTTGGAGGAAGGTCCCCACCTACATGTACAGTCATGTAGGTGTGTTTCCTTGTTAACCTGTTGTCTAATGTGAGATTTGGAAGGGGTTAACAAGCTGAGAGTCAACTGCTGGCCTGCAGTAAAGTGCATTGGTGAATGCATGCATTCAAGATGCTGCCAACGCGCCAGGTATCCGGTAGCCCAACCTTTCACAGCCAGCGAAAGCAAACTATTTCGCTGGGGCAATTAATTGTTAATTAGGCCCAGCTTCAGCGACAAGGTGATGGAATGATTGACAGCTGAAATGCACAGGCGATACTACAACGTTATTCAACCGGGTAGCCATCTGACAAAAATATAATATTTCAATCTCTGGAGTGAGGTTCTGTTTTTATTGGAGACTAATAGAAAACAAATGTAGGCTGTGTTGGATTTCTGAGGCAGAAGTGGCTCCGGCTGGTCTTATATTCGAAGGAAATGGACAAGGGTGTGTAGACCACAGCACGGAAGTCATTACATGGAACATACACAGAACAACGTGTGCAGTATGTCATGATGTATGTACGAAGTGAATCAACCTTTAGCGACCAGTTGATGAGCTCTATCTTCGTTGTTTAGCATTTGCATCTGTCTTATTTGCAGCCGCGATACCATTTTCTTGAGTAAGGCAATTTTGAGTTTGTCGATTCGCAGGCCTAAATGTCACCCATCCGCTTAAAGGATCACTAATGCCAATATAAAAAGACTCTGCAGTGCTGGTCGAGTCAATCTACATGAATACGTGTGCATAAATTACATGATGTCGCAACGTTTGGAGATCATTTTAAAGGAATTTTTGGAATGTTAGAAATAGGAAGGCCAGCAGACGTCAATTTACCACGAAGGTATCACACGTTCTTTATTCTTTAGCCCTCTCTGTATCTCCCATCTCTATCTTGCGCCCCGGAGGTTCTCAGGGCGTCCCTTTTGAAATTCTATTTCAAAAGTCTGTTGACTTGGCCAATCAGAAGCAGGTACCGATTGGTGCGAGGATGACCTACATAATCAACCTCGTACCCGGATTGTCTCTGATTGGTCAGTCTATAAATAGGAATGACGGCATCATAGTTGAATTTGAATGTGAAATTTTGAAGCATCGATTTCGAATGGAAGAATAATGCATGGTGGCCTATTTTGGTGTGCGCGAGACTGTTTGACTTCGGAAATAGAATTTGAAAAGGGACACCCTGCCAACTTCCGAGGCTCAAGGTAGAGATGGGAGTATTAAGACGTCCTGTACTGAGTTTTTCTCATCCCTAGTTCAACAAGGAATCACATGGTACGCTAGATAAAATCGTCCTGTTGACAGGGTGAACGAATGACCTTTTTTACCTCGTAATAAACTGGCATTTGACTTTGACGACTAACTGCCAATCACTGTACTATACTAACATTTGTGCAGCAAGAACATAGTTATAGCTTGTTTTTCACTCGCTACAGGTAAACTGCCTCCGGTGGTGTTTTCTGCCGCATGGGGCATGACGTCCTGCCAGGTTTACAGTTCATTCGTGCTAACTATACGTAGGTGCCAAAATTGTTACATTTTGGTTTTACATTTATTTCACAACTGAGGGACAGGCTGAATTTTTAGACGATTCCCGTGCTTTATTGTTTATTTTAGGCTAAACTTCAGTGGCATGTGGTCATTTGGAAGACTATGACCTTACATGCCTTAGTAGTTGGTGTTCATCGTTGTGTTGCGTGCGATGCACTTCTAAAATTAAATCAGAACGAAGAAATAGTCTCTTGCATCTGTACATGTATATAAATCTCTTTCTAATATTCCAGGGTCCCTCCTGTAAGCCTATGATCACTACTCCCGTGGCGGCCAAAGGTATTTGATATGTTTGCCAAAATCGTGACGAAGTCATCCCCTCGACAGTGCTGCCACCTTTGAAACGATGACGTCATTCGCGGTATCGTACATTATGGTAATCAGCTGAAGAAAAAAGGACACTTTTCACTTTAAGAACAGAATGGTGAAAAAGTTTGTTGAATTTTGTAGCTACGAGTACGGATATGTAGGCATAACCAAGTGGAAAGGATAATTAATTAATGAAGGTTGGCAGGTTGGCAGATCAACTCAAATTAGCCGCCTGACTGCCCCCTCTCCCCAGTTACCATGTAAGCATGTATCAGTTGCACCAAGTTGTGGTTTCTGTTTCGTTTCAGCGGGGAATTTTCCGCTTCGTCGAAGTCATCCCGAGGAAGCACGGCCTGATTCCACAAGTCATCCCGGGCAAGTCATGCACCTAGGTTGGTTGTATATACACATATACTTGAATATTCGGTTTACCAAAATTGTAAAAATCCCACAGTATCATGGAACTTGCCTGTACTAAAGGCAGTCAAGATTATGCTATGACCGACGCAGGTACATGTAAGTACCGTACGGAAGGCCTGAGGACGTCAGGGAAAATCGAGCCCTCCACCCCCTCCTTCTTCCACTCCTTCCTTTGTCACACTACGCACAAGTTAGAGATTGTATTTCCAATGCCAATGCAAAATCTCCAGCATTTTAAACATGTACAGTAAGGCTCAACAAACTTACATGTAATTTGAATTTGAATACTGAACGAAAGGTTTTACTAGAAAACCTAAACTGCCGTCACATCAGCATGATCCCAGACACTAGTAGACAAGAAAAGACTGTTTATTTTGTTCCGCATGATACCATTATCCGCAAATTAACCTGAAGTACCTGTCAGATGCAACAAATCAAGTGGTAGACTTCACCTTTAAGTGACGACACATTCTGACATCACCTCGCCACCTCGTTTACCGAGGCACTCGAGAGCTGTCGGTTTATACTCGAGCTGTCAATCTTCCAAAGGAAAACAGTGAATCAGTCAACTCCATGCTCTACTACTTAGAAAGTTTTCATCAACAAGGTGAACTGTCTTCATTCTCTATCAAGTACGAGATAAACTTTGCCCTGCCAATCCACTTACGCGAAACCAGGCGAATCGTAGCTGTCAGTCAGTCAGTCTCAGCCACATCTGATTCAGAGCAAGTTCGGGAATTTCCGGTGAACTTCGGGCGTTGTTTACATTGCAACAACGACGATCGCCGATTCTCTGCGTCTGATTCTGTCGGAATACTAAAATTGTAAATATCGGATGATATAAACTGTGTGACGTTGTCCGAGCAAAAGACTTTCAGATTCCAAAACAATCCTTCAGTTCGTGAGAGCCTGCAAATCAAAATTACCGACAAATTCTCGCGAGAAAAGCTCGCAGTTATTTTCTCAGATTTTTTCTGCCTCTCACGGAAGTATCATCCCCCAGGGACATCGCAACCTACAGCCACATCACACATTCTCACGCTGCGAAATCCCACGAGAGGATGACGTCATGAGTGTCTTGTTGAACAACCTCGATCCTAGATCTAGTCGTGTAGGCTACATATTGTACATACTGCGTTAGTTTTACACAGATGATGTCATTGGGAAAGTGGAAAGGGGGTTCGGCGATGACTGCGGCAACAGGTCTCACTGAATACATGTATAATCGATTACCAAATAGAGAAAATTGATTGATAAGCCAATATTATTGACAGGTCACACGCTTTGCAAGGTTAAGAAATCAGAGCCGTGGGAAGAGGGAGAATATTCTTTTTACAGTGCCATGCCCTTACGTAATGTTATGCGACGAACAAAGGCCACTTAGAAAGGAAATGGAATTTCACCATCCTCAATTTTCGAAGGTAAAACTGCATGAAATTCCTTAATCAGCATCTGAGGTCAATTTTGTAGTACAAATTGGCCTAGGCCTACATAGAGAGAAAAAGGTCTGAAATTAATTTAGTGTCCCTCAAATGTAACACAGGAACCCCAAATCAGAGCTACGGCACGGTTTGATGTCCGATCTGTCCAAAGAGATGACAACCGTCCACATTTTTGCGACGACATGAATGATGCCCTTCAAGACCGTTTTTTCCCAACACCTGTCAGCCTGTTTCGTCATCTACAGGCAGCCTAGGATGTTGTGAATACTTCGATCATGTTGAATGACGATTACCCCACATGTCACTCTTATACAAAACGAATTCTCTACAGCACAGTCGAAGAACATCAGGAAGAATCTGCCAGAGAAGATGACCCTGAGAATTCAGGATAATGAAAGAACTACGCGGGACAAATCTATACGTGCTGACAGTGCTGGAATGAAGCGAATAGAAGGCCGCGACCCAGTGCTCCAGAGTGTCTGAGTTTGACTCTTATCTCCACTGTTCCTGATCAAGTGACAACGTGAAAACGTCAATCATGCACCTAACCTAAAAGTGCACTCGAAATGCGTTCAATATCAATTTTCCAATAGACCCACTTCTTGAAAAACCTCGCCTTGACGACAATTACCTGTCTAATACATCGTCATCAGAGTGAACTAACAATTCGAAGTGCGAGAGAAGTTTGCAGTTAAAAATAAATGCGGCAATAGACTTGAAATATTTTGTTCAGAGGGAAAGTCTGTTAAGAAGAGTGAAAAAAACTCAATTTTGAGGCCAAATACAAGGATAACAAACAGCTGAGACAGTTTTTTCTGAAGGTCAGCTTCCTGTCCGATAATGCTTAGCGCCACCTACGCGAAAGGCTTCGAATCCTAGTTATATCTCAGTCCATACTTGACTGGTTCAATAACTTGATCGACTTGAGCATTTTTCAAGCTGATGAAAGTTCAACTGATACTTCGAAGCCCGACTAAACTTGACAGCCACCGGTTGCTTTTTTAGAGCATAAGGCGTTGTATCAGGCCAAAAATGGGAGTTGTTGCATATGCACGACATAAAAAGTCCAATTGCAATTTGCAAATTTTCCATATCGGCCATTGTTGCAAAGAAACGGAAAGCAACGGCATTGTATTTGTACCAAAAATTTATCGATTACTCTCAGTCTTTTCTGGAATCTCTACTGTAAAGTGCCTGAGGAAGACCCCGGTTGGGATCGAAAATTTGCGGGTTTCGGAAGACGACTTCTGTTTTGTATCACTTTGTGTGTCGTTTTTTGTGTTTTTTATTGGATAAAAATTTATCGATTGATATCAATTGTCTTCGGTTCCTTCACTTGTGTTGCCACAGGTCTTCACTAACGAGCTTGTTTAGCTGTTTTAATCGAGTAATCCCCATTTATAAAATCCACCAGGTGATGGATATTGCGAGGTGCATAAAGATACATGTAGAATGGGTTTCGTCTCGCACAGGCCATCCTACAACCATGAAATCGCGTCAAAGAATATGTTCCTTTTTGTCAAGGATTTTGCGCAGATTTCCAAAATCGTGTCAAGTCTCAGCAATTGTTTACCTTTCGGAGCACGCCTTAGAAAAACATTCAACTTTTTATCCTTTAATCTGTCTTTTACACGAATCCTCTCAAAGCGGATAATTTGGTAGGATAATACCAAGTGATTAGCGTCGAACTGAAGACATCATTGTCCAAACGTACAGTTCAAGATTTAGGTGATTATTGCAATTGTCGCGCTGTCGAGTGCACCAGGACGGTCAAGCATCCTTCAAGAGGGACACTGAACGCCGGATTGTCGGCGGCAGGGTCTGCGACTGACTTGTCACCTGTTTATACGCCTCGGTCTTGGCATTCGCTTTGTTCAGAGGGCGCACTTCGCCACTTGAGTCGCGAAAAAGGGAAATGATTCATGTAAACTTGATTGTCCTTTGTTACAATTGCCATCGTCATCGGTCTTGATGACTTGGTTCAACAATGTCAAATGAGTCAACATGCACATTGTTTGTGGAGGCAACATCATAAATTGCAAACTTGCACACCAAGTTACAGATTTCTGTTTTTTTTTAAATCCGAGTAGAGGATCACTGGTCATCTTTTGGGTCATTGTAAAACCATAAAAGTATACGGCATTAATATACATGTATTTATGGTAAAACTTCGTACGTTTTCTTATACATGCAGTTCCATCATGTCCGTGCGCCGTCCTGACTAGCACAAGGACTAAATTCGAAATTTTTGAATGCTTCTTCTTTTGCTCCCCCCCCCCAAATAAAATGATAGAAAAATAGAAAAAAAAATATCAGTGAATTTTCATTTCGAAAATATAAATATACAGCTACACTGCGACATTTCTGTATTGCGTACAGCGCCTCCCCGCGTTAAATGACTGCATTAACTGTGATAGTTACCATGTCTTTTTCGTGCCCATTTTGTGGTGTAAATATAAATACAACCTGTGTACAAAAGTATCATATACATGTACCACTTGGCCTATTACAACCAATTTTGTTGGAAAATAATAAATTTTCTTTTTTTCTTTGTCGCTCAAAGCGTTTTACGAACTTTCTAAAGCGATTATCTAAAAAAAACCAGGCAGGATACTTACTTACTGATAATCTACGCCTGCAAATAATTTTCACTCAGTAAATCCTATTCATTGCTGTATTAAATCGAATTCTAATCTCCCCTAGGCCCTAATATTCTACCACACGCAGGTTTAATCCACGGTAGTATGCTAGTCTTATTTCTAACTCTGTCAATAGACGAAGGCCACTGCTGTGTGACTGCTGGGACCACTGGCGTGAACCTATACTTGTCATACTGTGCCACGCGACAAAAACGCAGGAGGCAAAATTCACTAACAGATATATAATGTGTAAATATTTTTTGGAGGAAAACAGTCCTACACGTATTGAGTGTGTATTACTTAAACAGGTAGATGAGCACAATTAAACCATTCACAAATGATTTTAAAAGGCCTAGAACATACTAGAGATCATTTACCTCGATTTACAACTTGATTTTTCAACCTTGTCCACCCCCC
>NMRB01000192.1:54756-102443 GCA_002633025.1 Notospermus geniculatus | reverse complement strand
CCCCAAAAGTGATTTCCACTTGCCAAAAGCAATTAAGAACATCCTTGGCTGATTCAGAGGCACCATATTTCTATCTGTTGGTAATACATTTATAGAGTCTAAACCCAACCATTCAGAAGTTAGCTGTACATTGGTTTCCATGCCCCTGTACAAAACCAAGTCCACCAGTCCAATGATAAAGTCAGTAGCAAACTATAAAATGGTCCATAACAGGAGTTCGCAAGAGAGATGACCGAGCAGTCCTCCCAATTCTTATGTAGAACAGATATACCTACCAAAAAATGTTAACAGCAATTGTATATCTTTTTGTGCAACCTCCAACCCTTATTTTGCACAATTCTGGCCTTTGGCTCCCCTACTAAATAGGACATGTAGGATGAAGGTTATTCAAGGCAGAAGAGCCAAAAAATGATGTTTCAGGTCGAAACTGTCCATTTCAGTTGCTTAAATTTCGCAGATAACCCACTGCCGCCTATTGCAACGAGGGAGACACATCTACACTGAAAAAGATTTTTTGGTGGCATCTATACATGTAGTGTCATTTGTTGATGGCCATTGAAACTAAAACCTAACGAGATTCATAAGGCCAAAAAATATTATCTGTTTCTTGTTGGCGCTCGCGTCATTCCCGAACCCTTCGCATCGAATTTTTTTTTTCTCATCGATTTCAAATTTTCCCGCTTTGCTTCGGCAGCGCCTTCTATACAATGCATAGAAATGCTTCTTCATTGAAATCATCTTTATTTTTCATGAAAATTGTGCTTGAAACATGCAGAGAGATTGGTGGTAGTATTTCCCCCATCCATGAAGACAACTGAAAAAAATTGAAAATAAAAAAAATTGAATGCTCTCATCAATTTCCGCTGAGTTGCTGGACAAGAAACAGACAATTTTTTTGCCTAAGCCAGAGGGAAGAGATACCTTTACGGACAGTCAACTCGCCAATGTTAGGTAACTTTCGTTCCGGTTAGGACCCCTCTAATTTACCAATCGCTCTGATGGTCATAATCATTACCAACGAAGCGTATAAGAGGGGCAAAATGAGGATCTAAACCTTAGGGCATCAATGCACTAATTGCCTATGATTTTAACAAGAATTCCGCAGGTTTCATGTTATTTGTTATAACAGCAAAAAAGGATCCCCCAGTCATGCTGTGGCCCGACAAGTCCTCTCTCCCTACGAAATGGCAAATTATGTGGATTTAACAAAAGGATTCCCGAGGAGCCATGTACTTATCTCATCACTACCAACGGCGGTGGAAATAGATCTTTGAACTAAGTCTAATTAATTTGATTTACTTCTCAGCATAGGTACACACTTGACGTCCAGTGGAATCCACAAAAATCAGGCGATTTTTTTGCCCAGTCCTGCTGTGGCCACTACGGCGACATTTGACGCCATATCGTGACGTGTTTACAAGTAAACTTGTTAGTGCAACGGGAAACTAATTGTTTCGAAGAAATGTTATTTCGTCAGGCGTGTCGGTGAAAGATATGCCCATGCACGACGAGTCAGCTGGCCTAACCTTGCCTGTTCAGTGTTGTGCGAATGAGCTCTATAGGCCTAATATTTGTTTCTAAACACCCTCATGTATATCCATGCACAGGCCTAATATTTGTTTCTAAACACCCTCATGTAGGGCCTATATCCATGCACAGGCCACTGAACAGTTGACCAGCTTGGTAAAGATCAGGTTTGATGATGGGGCTATACTACCCTTTACAATGTAATGTGTACGATAGCCCCATCATCAAACATAACCTTCTCCAAACTGATCAACTTTCCAGTAGCCTGTGATCCAGGTGGATAAATAACGCTCTGCTAGCCCTCAGAATTCATCTCACGCCCGCGTCTTGTATTGATGACTTCGTATCTTTCCTGATTTGTAATAAATCCAAACAAAAAAAAACAAAAACAAAAAAAAAGTACACAGTACACAGTATTTTCGAGACAGCTAACCCTAACAGCGGAACGACCCTAGGCCCTACTTCGAGATCAGCAGTATAAGCACGTCCCCAACCGTAGAGTTTCTGGAGCGTATCAAGGAGGCACCGGTCAGAGTCCTGGGCCCATACTCATAAAACCCGTTGCTAGCTTAGTTGGTTGCTAGTTGTGTACATTGGCCTGTACAAACTAGGCACTTTAGCAGGCAACTAAGCCTAGCAAGGTTTTATGAATATGGACCCTGACACCTAAGGTCCCTTGTGAGCGGAAGATGACGATTATAGACCGGGTTATAGACGCATACAGACTGGGTCCTTACATTTTTTTTATTTATCTTGGGTCAATCGAAAGCATTTTAAACGACAATAATACATGTATCCACAAGAAAAAGGTTTCGGGGACAAGCAGTTATTTTGCCCCATGGATTGGATGCCCCATTAACAACAGCAGTGTGAACGACTGGGCAAGCCTTTATTGTTTTTACTGGGAAGGGGCATGCATGGCACTGACGAACACAGGATAGTGTGGTAAGGAGGCAAAAGCATTTCCGGTGCCGCCATCTACATGAAAGGCGAATAACTAAAATTTCTCGTACCACAGACTGGACTCGCTGATGACAATATTTAGTCATGCCCAAAAGCCGCACGCAAAATTCCAACGCTGCTCATCCATGAGAGTTCCAGCTGCCCGTGTACTAGGTTGTTCGTGTTTTGGGACACTCGTGCTAACTCTTTAGAGGCAATTTCAAGAATTTCGGCCTGTCAAGAATTCTTCCGAGACCTATCATAATTCCTTTCCGTGGACTCGACTGACCTTCACGGATCATGACCAACTTGCCAATAGTTGGCCACATAACGTTTAAAATTCGTCGTTCAAATTTTTAGCCCCTCCTTCTGCTCATGAATTTTGGGAAGGTGGTAACTATGATCACACTTGCTTCGTTGTGGGAACGGACCAACTTGGATTTTCAGGCATGTTGGTTGCAATCAATCGAAAGCACACTATTGCGTAGGATTTCTCGACATATTTCGCTCACAAACCGAAGAACTGGTAGGCAGATGTATTCTACAGGCTGTACATGTACATGTAAAACAGCTGGGAGGTCGCCTATCAGACACGGCCATATGCACGAACTACCAAAAAATCGTCAAGCAACGGTGGTGGTTGGAACGATCGATGTGCAACTTTCCCTGACGACTGTTTTCCACTCGCAACTGCATTCTGTGGAAGTATGTCTGAACGATAGAAACGGCCCGTACAGATCAAGATTGGAATTCTAAGTTAAAGGACCACAGTATTGTTTCCCAATCCTGCGTTACACCTACCCGCGTTAAGGGAGACCTCTATTGACGACTTGGTAAACTACGCATGCTACTACGTGCATTGTAGTGTAATCATGCATTCTCCAACACAGGGGCGAAAGGCTTAACTACAGTATTGGAGAACGGGTAGCGGTGGCGCCGGCTGTCGACAGAAAGTGGCAATACCGTGGTGCTTTAAAAGAAGAACATTCGAAACCACAGTTCAGCAAACAGGTCCAATATTCATAAAACCTTGCTCGGCTTATTTACTTGCTAATTAAAAGTGCTGAGTTTGTACAGGCCAGTGTACACAACCACCAACCAAAGGCCTAGATACACTTTCCAATGTTACTGCACAATATGGGGCCCAAAATAGGGCCATATGCTTCTGGCATGACGGATCGAAGGAAGAGTCTCGTGGCTTTTGATCCTCATATTGTGCAATAATATTGCACGTGTAGGCCTATGTGCCGCTTACACCAGCAGGTTTTATGAATATAGGTCCAGGGACCTTATTCACGAAGCTCCCGTAACTTACGGGAGTTGTCCTTTTGCGGACAACCTATTGTTCACTATCAGCCAGACAAAGGATTTGCGTCTCCTTAAAGTTACGGGAGCTTTGTGAATAAGATCCCTGGTCATCATCAGTTTGTGAGGTTCCGTCGGAATACATGTACTCCAAAGCAAATTGGGTCATATGAATAAAGACTAGCAAATGCCTTTTACTTCAGATTTATACAGCATTGCCTAGTGCATTTGTATTGCAAAACTCAAGTAAAAGCATTTACTAGTCTTTATTCATATGGCCCATTCTTTTTGTGCCTTGTGCTTCTCAATACCAGGGACCATATTCATGAAGCCTTCGCAACTTTGCGTCACGCAAATCTATTGAAATGCAGTCAGTGAACAAAAGGGCATGTGCAGCCAAATAATAGACTTGCATGCACGCAAAATTGCGATGGCTTCGTGAATCTGGCTCCTGACTGCACACACAAGCCAGTGACCAAGACGACTATCTGTTTTGCAAATTCCTTGAACGTCATGTCTTTGAGGCATTAACAACTGCACGTAGTTCTTTGGATGATGGCACTCAAAGTTCTTTTAAAACAAAGTTTAAAACAAAGTTTAAAACTTAAAAACAAACTTTAAAACAGTGTTAAATTTTAAAACTCAGTTTTAAATTTTTTTAAATTGTTTTTAAGTTTTAAACTTTGTTTTAAACTCTGTTTTAAAAGAACTTTGAGTGTCATCATCCAAAGAACTACGTGCAATTGACTATCTGTTTTACTGATCATGCAATGCTCCTATTACAAGAAATTAAATCAGATAAATATGTAACATTTTTATCATTTTATTCGTTTCATTACAACCTACCACAAAACCCAACAGATGACGAATCATCATCTTGTCTACAAGCGAAACAACGAATATCTTAACGAGAATGAACGAGAAATAAGGAGAATATTCCACCATGCGTGTGTGAAAGACAGGAAAGGGAGAGAAATTATCGTCTTAATTCGTGTCCATGTGAGTGTTCGCTGTCAGTCAACCATTTCTTGTGCTGGAAATATAAAAAGAGACTTGACACCGTTGAGTAACGTAGGCCTAAAGGTGCTTACAGGTTGACATTGCGTCTTGAAGCAGCAACTCGACGGATCCGTCACAGATAAAAAAACTACCACGCGCAGGTCGACATTTCAGCGATTGAGAGGAACTCGGAGGAACTGGCAGTTACCTCGAACAGCAGGCGCAGGTCGACGGATCTGAGTGGAACTGGAGAAAAGTCGCCGAAAAGTAGAACATGGGCAACTCGAAGCAACTCGCAGCAACTTGCGGATCCGGCAGTTGCTCGGAGACGCAAGCGCGCTCAGGTCGACAAAATCGGCAACTGACCAGTCACTCCGAGTTGCTTCCATCGCCGGAAAGCTAGTTGCCGCGAGTTGCTTCGAGACGCAATGTCGACCTGTACCTTAATACATATATCGATCAGTCTTTGCTCATGCATTAGGCTGCGATTACATAAACATATACGGACATGCCTGTTAACAAAGGCTTCATAAAGGGTTCCACGTTCAGGACCTTACCGATTCTTAGGGTTTAGCAGAAGGAGCAGCCTTTTCAACTTTATTCTGTGCCTTCGCTGCTTTCTCCTCAGCTTTAGCGGCCTTCTCAGTTTTCTGCTCAGCCTTCTTTGTTTCCTTGTTCAACTCCTTTTTTAACTCTTTTGCCTTGTCATCTTTTCCTTCCGCCTTTGCCGCTTTAACTTTTTCGACAATTTTGGATACTTTTTCCTTTGATTTTTCAGCTTCTTTGGCTGCCTTTTCTGCTTTAGCAGCAGTTTTCTCTGCCTTCTTTTCTACGGACGCCGCCTTTCCTTCTGAATAAAGCAGGAGAAAGCACGTGATACATTGGGTAGCAAAGTAAAGAAAGTCCCGAGCTTTCTGTACACTCAATAATTCAGTGGTATCGGCCTCCGCTCAAAGCGGTCACCCTCAACCACTGAAACACTTGGTGCCAAAGTCCGTTTTTGAACACTAGATGTCACTACCAGTTGTTGACGAACGCGCTCGATCAACCAGCCACTGAACGATCAGCCAATTAGAAAATGTTTCATGTTTCCCCTGGTTGCGTGAAATACTGATCGCTAATTGGTTGATGACAGTTTGCGCCATCTAGCGTTCAGAAACATGATTAGGCCCCATCTGTGCCAGCGGTTGAGAGCGTAGTATTAAGCCCGAGGTCACTGGGGACGAGCGTAGGCTTTCTGTTACAGGATAGAGCTTTAGTCGACCTTACAATTCCACCAACAGTGATTTACTCAGTATATCGTTTGTTTCCCTCGGATATGACAAACTTGCATGCTTATTGTTATGCGGATCAAATGAATCTGGATTTGACCGTTTTCACATGTTTACCTTTTTTCTCCTCTTTCTTTTCTTCTGCCTTTTTAGCCTGTTTTTTAGCTTTTACCGCCGTCTTTTTAGCCTTTTCTGCCTTCTTTTCAGTCTTCTCAACTTTCTTTGCCAACTTCTTCACCGTCTCCTTCGTTTTCTCAACTTTCTTCTTCGCATCTTCTACCTTCTTCTCCAGCTTCTTTACCACCGGTTTCAGAGCCTCTGCTTTTTTGGGTGCCGTTGCTTTCAACTTTGCGACTTCCTTTTTCTTTGCTTCAACTTCTTTAGTTTTCTTGTCAACTTTACTTTTCAAGGTTTCAACTTTTTTCTTTTTTTCTTCTACCTTTGCCTTCAGGTCACCTGCTTTTTTCTCGAGTTTCTCAGCCTTCTTTTCCTGCTTTTTGGCCTGCTTCTTTTTACCTGTACCAAAATGTGTAATTTATCAAGGATCGATGAAATTAATCAACGTGGCACAGAAAACATTTCTAGTTTCAGATTGTAAAGTTCCACTTGAAAAAGACCCCGGTTGGGGTCGAAAATTCGTGAATTCTGGAGATTGACTTCTTGCTTATTATCAAGACATCATGCGATATGAATTTTTTGTACAGTTTGTGGATGTAGACTCATTAAAAATGGTCGCGATGTTTATGTTCAACCATGGTTGTACTTCGTAATGTAAGACATTTCAGACGTGAGATTCGATTCCACGGGAGAATACCTTACATCGGAGCAGAGCATAAAAACTACGAAGTCGGTCAAATTGATGACGAAGGAAACAAGTACATCAGTATTTGTCACTAACGTGGCGTTAGTGCTATCTTGGCGTTATCTTCATCAATTATTATCAAGCCCATTGCAGATAACGCCACGTTAGAGATAACGCCAAAATAGCCCAAACGGTGTTTTGAACAATCCAGCCCTCGTCCCCGATATGAGGTAAGTTGGTTTCTCCCGTATAGACAGTGTACATACCTTTCTCAACTATTTTTAGTGCTTTGACCTCTAGTTTCTTTACCTTCTTAACAACTTCCTCTTTCTTTTTCTCCAATTTCACTTTCTTCTCTTCAACTTTCTTTGCTTTGTCTTTGGCTTTTTCGACCTTTTTTTCGGCCTTTTCCACTTTTTCCTTGATCGCAACGGCTTCCTTACCTGCCTCTTTGACTTTTGCAACCTTTTCTTTCAGCTTGTCGCGTTTATCTTTGGCTTCTTGAACTTTTGCCTTTGCTTTGTCAAGCTTCTTTTCCACTTCTTTTGTTTTCGCCACGACTTCCTCTTTTTTCTTCTTAACTTCCTTTGCCTTTTCCTTCACTTTCTCCACCTTCTTCTTTATTTCTTTCAAAATATAAATAACGTTTACGGTAGATTCAAGCCAGTCTATAGAGAGCCCATGACCCGTATAACCAAAACTTCATAAGCGAGCCGACTTATAAATTTTGGGTAACCGAGAGAATGACCATGACCACAGTGGTTAGTTAGTGTCAACAAATGCTATGCATCTTACCTTTGTTTTCAGCTTTTTCGGCTTTTTTCTCGGCCTTTTCAGCTTTCTTTTCTGCCTTTTCAGCCTTAGCTTTTGCCTTCTCTTTCTTTTCTTCTGCTTTCTTAACCTTCTTATCTGCCTTTTCAACCTTCTTTTCAGCTTTCTCTTTCTTTGCCTTCAACTGTTCAACCTTTGCCGGTTTGCCTGCTACTTTCGCCTTCTCGATTTTCTCTGCGATCTTTTGTACTTCTTTCTTAGCTTCTTCCTTTTTCTCCTTCTTCTTCTCAACTTTCTCCGCGGCCTTTTTCACTTTTGTCTCTTTCTTTTCTACTTTCTCTTCAGCCTTTTCCGCACTCTTCTCTGTTTTTTCTGCAGTCTTTGTGGCTTCTACTTTCTTTGCCTCAGCTACCGCTAAAATGTAAATTTCAATTTATTATCACAGACACTGCTTTTTTCTCTTCATAAAGTACTGTGNCGTGCAAGCCTTACCTTTTTCGCTGGTTCCTACAAAAGTCTCCGTGGCATCTGCAAGTAAGACGCGCAGATCTTACTACTCCGTTATCAAAATTTTCGAACTAATTCCGATAAAACTCTGGCACAGGAGTATGTTTAGCAGTGATAGCTATGGCTGGTATAGCTATAGCAGTGACATCTTCGATAATCGAAGGCCGATCTGCTCACCACTGCGTTTACATCGCACATCAGCCTTAGAGAAATAGACCGGTCCGCGGCGTATCTTGGCACGATGCGAACTTTACCGGTCGACTAATCATATTGCACTTTATATCGGGTCTTCGGCTGCCACTATTTGTATCACGATTCAAATTTTACAACACCGGTTCTGATTGGCCTCCTCTTCGAGAGGCAGCGGATTCGCCGCGGACCGGTCAATTTCTCGAAGGGTGATTTGCGATGTAACGCAGTGCAGATCGGCCTTCGATTATCGAAGATGTAGCAGTGATAGATATAATGGCTGGTATAGCTATAGCAGTGATAGCTATAATGGCGTGGTCTAGTGGTTAGAGTTAGCGAGATGGACTCCTTATCAAAAGGTCCCGGGTTCGATTCCCTGACCAAGAAAAAAATACGCTCGCTTGTGACCTTGAGCAAGTCACTTTGCCTCACTTGCTTCACCCCACCCAGGTGTAAAAGGGGCACCTGGCTGGTAGTGATGGTCTACATGTATGTGCATGTTAGTCCAAGAGCACTGAAATAGGCTGCAGGGACTGTAATACTGTAGACATAAAATTGGAATGAACAGGCCTTTTGCCGGGGGTAATAATTGTGAAGTGCCTAGACACTTACATGTAAATGTAAAAGGCACTACAAGCCCACACATTATTATTAACGTATTACATGTATTATTATTAAATATAGTAAATGCTTTTACTTCAGTTTTGAACAGGGGCATTCAATACATTTGTAGGAAGTAAAAGGCATTTACTCATTGTTATTCATATTGCCAATTTATCTGATCAACATTCTGATCATGCACGTTCACAACTTCATTCCTTCAACAGACACGGAATTCATCTTTACATGCAGCTGCTGATAAACACTGCTTGAGCACGTTTTTCTTGTACGGAGGTCTTATTTACACTTTCATAGATGCTGCTGATAGTAAAAGTAAAGTCGTCTCCGAATTTCGCAAATTTTTGACCCCAACCGGGGTCTTCNCCTGAGGAAGACCCCGGTTGGGGTCGAAAATTTGCGAAATTCGGCGACGACTTTACTTTTACTATCATATTGTGCGTCAGTTTTTTTGTGCTGGATTTTAGAAAGAAAGGCTTACTTAAAATACTGAAGATAATTTTATCGTTAATAACCAAGTGGCTTGAAATAGAAAGTTTAGGCTTCTTTTCCCTGTCAGAAGCCCTTCGCTCTCATAAGCCCAATAACAGCTTACCCTGAATACACGTTCCTCCTTTAACTTTGTAGCCGGCAGCAGTGTTGCATTTGACAACTGAAGAATATCAAAATAACCCAAAAGTTACGTTTGGCCTCGTTAACGCTTTTACTGCCAAGAAACATTTGCTCAAACTGGAAAGGGGCTGTTCACTTAAGGCTCAATTGTACAATATAAATCTAAGAATTACATTGCCCTGGCCTCTTTCTTGCTTATGTCATGCTCCCCTCACGTCTGACTGCACAAGCCTCTACTGGAGAGTCTACTCAGGCCAATAGGCCAAAAATGTGGTTCTTGGGATTTTGTAAAATTGACCCTTAAGTGAACAGCCCCTTTTGTATAAAGGACCTAAACCATATCAAATCTCACCGAGATCTTCAAACGGAATACCTATGTGACAGGGTTTCTTTGACTTTACAGAATTTTGCGCATTTTTCTGTTTTTGATGAAATTACATGTATATGTACCATTGGCAGTGAAAGGGTCGAAGTTGTAAAGTTCATGAGTCCAAGTCCGGTTACAGAGTTCATTAAGTAAGAAAGCGTTGACTCTCCCATCCCCTGGACGTCTGCAAATATTCTCCTTCATATTAAAGATAATGTATCACGGATATTTTCGCGGGCCACGAAAATCATTGTTTATTTACATTTTGTTTGTTTGTGTCCAGTCTTTCTATGTCTTATGAGTAATTTGTTGGTGGCTGCCCCTCTAGAAATTCTTTTGATACAGTAAGAATTCAATTTGAGGGGTTGGCATGTCCTAAAAGTCCAAAATAACATAATGTAAACATCAATGTTTACAAACATTGAATGTAAACAATGAAGTCGTGATACATTATCTTTAAGTTAGGTGCCAAGAAAGTTTATAAGAATTTGACGCTATTTGAATTTAATACGCTACGTGAGTTTATGGTCCGTGGGTTCGAATCTGGTAAGCAATGTCTTTCACCTTAGAAACCCGATTCTATTTCATATTCTCTACGTGAGTTTATCAAAGATATCACGGATGTATCATTTGCCCTGAAATGTCATTTCATTTACATGCGTCTATTTCATTTATTTAGGCGACTGAGAAATTTTACTAGCCGGAGGTTGGGCGAGCAAACAATCATGTGCTCCTGAGTACTCCCTCTTTATGACTGGTTTTGAGAGGTTAGTCTAACGTTACATAACTGTTCCAGATTTTATTAGATTTTATTTTATTTCATGTGGACTTATGTAGACTTACTCAGGAGTTCATAACATAAGTCTATTTTCAAAAATTGAGACTACAGCATTTCCATTCGGTACAAACACAAAATAAAAACTTAAGATCCAATCCGGTGTAATGTTTTTCAGTGAGGCCTGTGTGCCAGTGTGACATTACAATAGATTGACGGAATAAGCGGCGACTCGACAATGGACAACACACAGAGAAACAGCGAGAGTCCGTTTCCCAGTGTGTTCCGAACAATGGGAATCACACAGAAAAATGGCCACACTGAAAAACGTTACACTTGCATCCCACAGTACAAATGCCCAGACTGGTCAGATTGTAACTTCCTATTCAAATACCAATGGCAGGCAGCCTGCCATTGGACACATGAATATTGGTGCTAATTTGTACAACTGCTAATGGTGAGTATGAGTATTGTATTATATGAGTATTGTAACCAGTTGGTACATTGTAGCTACAATAAACAATAAACATACAATAACTTTTTTAAATGCACAATAAACACAATAAACTGTATAATGTGGAAAGATAATAAAAAAAATATTATCTCAGGAGTGCAAGCGCCCACTTAAGGCATTATAGCTACTCATCAAACAATATTGGACGATATTAATGATATGTAGGAGGAAACCCGAGACCCCGGAGAAAACCTACGATGTCGAGGAGAGATCGCCCTCTCTACCACATAAAGCCACTTGCACGATCGGATATCGAACCCGCGACCTCAGTGGCGGCAGGCGCCGATGTTTCCATTGCGCCACCCCGACATAGGCCTATACATGTAGAACGAAAGATACCTTCTTTTTAAAGGGGGGGGGGTTTACACGATTCAACATTTTGAAACTGTTGACACTTGAAAGGTGTTGAACGTTGTTGAAAGTTGTTGAAGCATCTAAACCCCCGTTCAACACCTTCAACAGCCTTCAGCAAGTTGCCAAAATAGCTTCATGTTCCTATTTCTGGCAACTTGTTGAAAGGTGTTGAAAGACCTCTGTTGAAAGGTGTTGGAACGGGGTTTTTAGACGGTTCAACAGGTTTCAACAACGTTCAACACCTTTCAACTTTCAACAGCTTTCAACAAATGTTGAATCGTGTAAACCCCCCTTATGATTGACTACTCCAAGAGAGATTCGTATTGCTCCAGAAGTTGATGTTACACAAAGGAACTAAAACGCTGAAAAACCCTCCTCCCCCCGAGCTCAAACAACTCGGAAAATTTCTCCTGTAATTTCCCACTCTGCTTACACTGAAACCGAATAATATTCTTCTATTTTTCTGCAGGCGGCGATTAACGTACAAGACCCCCAGCTAGAACATTTAACATTATTGCATTAAAGGGAAAAGAGAAAAATCAGAAAACGTTGAACTTACCAGTGACACAATCCTCGCCAGATTTCTTGAACCCAGGTGGACAAATAGTAACACCTGAAAATAGAAATGTACATGTATCAATAGTCAGCATTTATACTTTTTCACAAAACCTGTTTCACTCTTCCTCATTGTTTGCTTGCCATCTAAGACCAATTTATGTATTCGGCAAGCATTTTGCTTGCCAAATAACCACTTCCTTTAAACAAAGGTTTCGCCGCATCGGAGGAATATTGTAATATTAAAGGGATACTCCACTCATTGTAAGCTTTTGAATTTTTATCAATCCATAGAGACTAATGCCATGAATTGTTTTGTCACTAGTGTCAATAGGCTGATGACCTTTGTAGTGAATGAGCTAATACTGTGACTGCCTAGGCCTATTGGTTGTTCCTTCATAAATATGCATTGAGCACACATGACATCATGTGTGCTGTGCTATGGTCCCCTTGGGATTCAATTAAAATACTTAAAATGATGAGTTTGCTGGTTTTTATAAAATCTGACATGTTGCAGATATCAATGAATTTGAATGTATTAATGATATTTCAAAAATTCAAAATTTTACACAATGAGTGGAGTATCCCTTTAAATACATAATGGAAGATCTACAAATGAATCGAGCATTGCCGCAGATTTTACTTTCTGTTTCGACTATTTTCTTTTTAAAAAATTATAGAAATCGCGAATACGAAACGGGATGAACAATATGTTATACTCACTAATACTCTGTGTGATGTGGGCCCTTTGTGCTTTCACTGCAATTATAATAAGAATTCATTAAAAACATCTATCTCAATAATTCTGAAATTAAGATAAAGAACGATTGCACGGAGCTCATAATCGGCAACATGATACGATTTTAGAGCATAGGCCTACTCGTGACGTAACAGCAACTATACATGTACATGTGCTTGTTATTCGGAGTAACACCAAACATTTCACCTTTCCTTCAACGCCATCAAGATGATGGTTTCATGAAAGACCAGAAGTCGTGCACAAATTAATTTGCCTCAAAATGCATGAATGCCAATTTCAACCTACCGTCTTCTGTGCTTTTCTTCTTAGATTTCTTTGTAGCTTTCTTCGCTTTCTTGGTTTCCTTCTTGGCCTTCTCGACCTTTTTAACTGCTTTCTTGAGATCCTTCTTCTCACCTGTAACGGCAGCCTTCTTGGCGACCTTTACTGCTTTCTTTGCAATAGCTTTGGCTTTCTTTGCCTTTTTGACTCCCTTCTTAGCATTCTTGATCGCCTTTTCATCCTTGAGTTCCTTTGCTTTCTCCAATGCTTGTTTCGCTTTCTTAATTTCTTTGACAGCCTTCTTTTTCTCTTTTTTAGCCTTGTGAACTTGTTTCTTGGCTTCCTTCTTCACTTCTTTCTTGTCACCCGCGTCAGCCTTTGCCGCTGGCTTTTTCTCTTCTGTTGGTTTCTCAATCTTTTTCTCCGTAGCCTTCTCTGCTTTTTTCGCTTTATCAACCTTCTTCTCAGTCTTCTTCTTCTCCTGCTTGGCTTCTTTCAGTGCGGTAGCAGTTCCTTTCTTCACAGCAGTTTTAGCAGCATCTTTGGACTTCTCAGCTGTCTCAACGGCTTTCTTTGCCTTTTTCTCAGCCTTCTCGGCAGCTTTCACTGCCTGTGGATCACCTTTCTCCTCGGCTTCCTTTTTGTTAACCTTGGCCTTCTCTTTGAGATCCTTGGCCTTCTCTAATTTGTCATCTGCCTTCTCAACCAGTTTTTTGGCAACTTCCTTCACGGCCTCCTTTGCTTTTGGTCCGGGCGTGACTCCAATCTTCTCTGCTCCTTTCTTGGCAGCCTCTTTAGACTTTTCGGTCTTTTTCTCCGCTTTATCTGCGGCCTTTTTGGCCTTATCTAAGTCCTTAGTATTTCCAGATGAAGCCGCCTTTTCAGCTTTTTTCACCGCTTTGTCAGCATCCGCCTTCGCTTTCTCTGCATCTTTTTTGGCTTCCTTGAATTTTTTGATGGCCTTATCATCCTTCTTTTCCTTTGCTTTCTCAAGTCCTTCTTCAGCGGCTTTTTTGGCCATAGCAGCTTCATCTTTCTTGTCTTCGGCCTTTTCGACGACCTTCGCTGCTTTTTCCGCCACGCTATCTTCGGGTCCTAGAGTAGAGGACGTACATGTACAAGGATAAATCACGAATGATTGCATAAAAGTTGTTATTTGCAAAGGAAATTGACGAAGGTTATTGATATCAGGACACCTAGTTTGTTTTAAATTCTGAAACCACTGAAAGACCTAAAGTCATACTTCAACACACGAGTTAATAATTTGATTGGTAATCATACCGAGTTTTAGTGTTGTCTTCGTCTGGGCCAATTTTTGCAGCACTCCAAAATCAGGGGTTCCGGTGTCGATCAGCTTTTTGTCACTTTCTGAAAATCAAATAACCATTGTTCATCAATAGCTAAACATGGTTCGGGGTATCATATTCGATTCGATTTCCTCTCCCCAATGCTACTCAGAGATCATTTTTTACAGGGGATTGGGATTGTTCAGTAGATTCATGATAATGGTTAAAGGTACAATGTAACTCTTACATTTTGTTGTGTAACGCATTTTCATATAGAAACCGCTTGATAATTAATTTTAGTGTTGTCACACCATCACATTTTCCATTAAAATCAGTACAATAGCCACAATGTCAACGCTGTGCTCTCTTTGGCAGGTCACCGGTAGTTTCACTGAAAGTTTCAGCACCACCACATCAAAGTTGCAAATACTGCCGATGAATAAGGCACACGCAGTGCTGAAGAGTTGATTTCTAGATACATCTGACACTGCATTGGGAAACAAGTGAACATGAACATTCACAAGGCAATTGCTTGTTTTCGAGAACCCTTCCAAAATTTACGAATGCACTTACAACATTCTCAGTGTTGCCATTGTGCTCAGAAGGAACTGTTAATTCATTCGCCAGAGAACAACATAAAATGTCGAATTTGCACATTTTTCATTAGGCAGAGAATTTTGGGGACGAATTTGTATATTTCATTCGTTTTTGTTCAAAAAAAGGAATGCAGCATCCTTCATGAATATCATTCATTGGCCAATTTATTCTGAGGTTCTCAGTGAAAACAAGAATTTATCAGTCAATTTTTCTACCTTTGCGAGCAAAAACCTCGTTTCAGATTTTCACCATATTTTTCATAGGTTTCCCAGTGAAAACAAGAATGCACAGTTGGTTTTTTCTACCTTCTTTGCACATTATTGCAGACTTTTAACCATGTCTCTACCAAACCACTTCAAAGCAGTAAATCTCTTAATCAGAAGCGATAGTAAGAAGGGGCAAAGGAACCGTATTTTTCGATAAAAAAACTTTTCGACGAAGTACATCCATTTTTGAAGAGCTTTAATACAAAACGCTATATAAGTTACGTAAGCATTGGAGGGAACATTTATACATGTTCATGTAGTTTTAAGCAAATTGTGCTGTTAGCGTTTGACATCAAAATGAAGATGAAACCATATTGATTTCCAGAAGATACTTCGTTTGCATCCTGCGACTCTGAACATTTTCGACCGCTCGTTTTTTTATTTAATTCTCTGTGTGGAACGCTCCAACGTTTTTTGTTTTGTAGTTCTGGTGGCTACAGGGCTTACGAGGAAAATGATCACACATTTCAGCTTGCATTTTTCCTTCTTCATTAGCAAAAGAAAAGCTTTATGCAATACTATCTGAAGAAAATGAACGTTTTATTCATTTAGCATTAATGTTCATCATTCATCTAGCATCAATGTTCATCATTCATTCATTTAGCGTTAATGTTCAGTTAATGACTAACGATAAATTCAATCCTTAAAGTTTGTGAATTTTTGGACAGACAAGCCAAAACGTAAAATCAGCTTTTGATAAGAAAAGATGCTTTGAAGTACGTTTCATGGAAAATGTGATGGCATCCACATTTTTTTGTAAATAAATAGCGTTTTGCAATTAAAACTCTTCATACTATTTTAAGATATAGCAATACAACAGAAAAAGAAAGGGAAGGATTATATTGGCAGCCTACCCCGACCCCCCCCCCCTCCCCAACAAAAATGTTGTTTCAATTTCTGGAGGAGATGCCCCAACACATAATCTAAGTGATCAGATCAACCATAAGTCAAATCAATAGGTGTTTTGTATCTGTATTCAGCACTTAATAATTAACTTGAAATTAAGGCTTTAGTGAATTGTGTGCAGACACCCTTCCAACAGAGTTCACCATTTTTTTATTTGGAAACAAGGAAAAAAATCATCGCCGGTGTTTTATTCTAAGTCTTAAATGCACATACATGTACCTCATTGGCTACATGTATGTACATGTACATTAGCGTCATGTACATATAGGTTCATCCCAACTTCTTCCCTCCCCCAACACACTGTCATGTACCTTTTTTCTTACCCGCTGTATCGTTATCTATTTTGATTCCATCGACTGAAATTGAAAAGTTGAACACCGTCTCTAAGCGTGAAGCCTAAATGTAAAGCAATTAGCTAAATGGTCAAAGCTTGGCTTGTCTTAAAATCATAAAACGACTAAAAGATACGCAGAATGATCATAAAACGTTCATCCATGTCGTTACTACATGTATGCCAACCAAACTTAGGTACTTCACATGGTTTGGTCACCATCTGATCTTCCCTTAAACTTTGCGGATTCAATTTGTCGTGTCACTTTCTTTGAAGAGGGCTTTGTGGTAATCTCGTTCAAGGGAAATACATGTACCTTACAATTGCGAATTGCAATCACCCCGTCCCCTACAGTAACCATGGTTAAAAATTTCATGCGAGTCTTGAAGCTGGGTTGGTGGAGATTTTCTCAATTAAAAAGTGTTTCGATCTTTCGTCCAACTAACCACTATCCAAAGGGCAAAACTTTATGGTTTTGCTTCGGTGGCAGAACCCATATCATTGATGTTTTCGTATGTGGCCGGATAAAAGAGTTAACATGGTTGTCATTTTTTCAAACGTCCAAGAACGCCTAGGTACATTACTCACTTTCGAGTTTACATTTTTCCCCACGGCATTTTACGACTCCTGAAAGGGAATTCGATAACTTTTCTTCAAATTTCACCGCAGCACCATGTTGTAAAAGGTCCACTCAGGTGCCTAATATTAAAATCCATCGATCCCATCTAGAGGAATTTATTTGTGAATTCAAGGGTTCAGAGCTAGTTCTCGGCCTGCCGAGACATGTTGCATTAAAGCAAAAATTTATAAGGCTTATAGATTTTTGACTGAAGCCATATTCGAAATCGATAACACGCCGAGGACATGAAGTTTCAACACCCTAAACATGATGCTAGAGTTTCACACAGCTTAATAATTTTGAGATCATCGGTTTCCCATAGATGCATCTGGGGTGTAACCGCCAAGGTAATACCTTACTGGAAGTAGTTTCAAGACCAAGACCCTTCTTCAAGTTTCACTACCAATTGTTCCCTTAAAAACTGAGTAACTAGGCTACTTGTTAATTCAAGAGGATCAATGGTAATGGCATGCACATAAAAAAACTAGGCCTATACTTTGATTTGGGTATATCTCTCATCTTTTCCTAAGAAGTCGGCAAGTTAAGTTCAGATTCATTGCCACATCCACCACCTAGACCAGCAACGATTTTGGAAAGCAGCGAGAAAAAAATAGTGTAACCTTTGTGTCACAGGAACAAGTGGATGTACTTCGTCGATAAAAAAATCGGAAGACATGTTTGAGTATTGCGAAAAGTAGAAACCCGAACCATCAGAAAAGAAAAGCCCATACCTCCTTCTTTCGATTCCTTCGGTGGAACTGCAAAATATTGATGTTGACTCGTTAGTTGTTAGGTTTCGTCCTCCAAGGAAAATGACCGCGTCCGCAGGCTTTAGGCGCAAATACCGTCACCCTAAAAACCATCACCACCACCACTACCACCACCGTTGCTGACTTGGCGTAAAAATCGATGGAAAGCATACATGTATGCTTTAACTCAACTGCCCCAGAGTCCAGTAGACGGCATCTTCTGACAAAGTTTTCTCACATCCTATGGCACTGATTGAAAAATATTTGAAGAAATGTTGTTCCTATCAACCATCTGAAGAATCTTTCTTCAAATTTTTTCCAATTCATTTTCAAGGCTTTTAGAAAACTTCAACAGAAGATACCGTCTGCTCAAGCCTGGGGGCAGATGAGTTAAAGGCAAACCGAGCGACCGCTTCCTCAACAGCGTTCAGTGCGAAGCTTTGGCATGTTCCCGTGTGTTTGGCCTCGTCTTACATGTAGTTCGTCGGTGTGAGCTTTTTTGGCGAGTAGACCATCCACCATTAAATAACGATGAGCGTATTGAAGATCATGAAGTATGTAAATGATGAGCGACACATTTTGGATGAATCTGCATGTAGCGGGGCTGTCTTTTTGGGGACTTCAGTGACACTAAGGCGTTTGAAATGGGGATACATGTATTTCATGTCTTCGTAATTATAGTATGTGGACCGCTCAAAAGAACCCTCTTCGGACACTCTGTAATCATGTAGCATTGGAATTGTGCCATTTTTATCATGGATGAAATTTTAGACGGTCGATACATGTATGCTGAGGTAATATTAAATAAGGGATTAACATTTAGGCAAGTTGTTACTTGGTCATGCCAGAGGTACCGTCGCAGACCTCAACATAAATGTGTCATCTGACTGTGCAATGCAATACACCTACATGTACACACTAAACATAATTACATAGCCTTATCGCAATGCAGACCCATCAACAAAGATTTCGAACTTACATTCTGCCGTAGGTTCAGATTCCGATTCCGTAGGTTCAGATTCAGATTCCGGGGACGTTTCCTCCGTAGGTTCTGCAGTTTCCAGTTTAACAGTGACCTCCTTTGGTTTTACGCTGACCTTTTTCGGCAGTTTTGTAGATTTTGGTTTGGGTGAGCTTTTCTTCTTAGGCTTTGGTTTTGCGCTCGCCTTCTTGGGCGGTTTTGTGGGTTTTGATTTGGGCGAGGTTGCCTTCTTAGTCTTAGGTTTTGCGCTGGGTTTTTTGGATGTTTTCTTCTTCGACTCTGCGCTGATTTTTTTCGGTGCTTTCTTAGATTTTTGTCGGCGTTTTCGCCGGTTTTGGAAGAACTGGTTTGGATGGTTGCGATGCTATAAATATTAAAACAGGGCATTCAATGCAGCTCTCTTGATCGGAATCAGTCCATCCAGTTTTGCCCAGCATCGTCCGGCGCGGGTTCGATTCCCAAGGATACCATCGTCAGAAAAAAATTGTACAAAAAGGTTCGTTTTGAGCGGCGTGATGAGTTTGGGATTGTTTTTGTGAAGTGTGACTCAAACGAAGCGAAGGCAGATTCCTCCGTGGTGATATGGCGGCAAAAAATTAGCAACACCCCCACCACGACGTACAAAGCATGTCCCAAGTGGGACGGGTGCATGCAAATGTAGTCCGGCAACGATGACAAAGCGGACATAGCAATCGCGCATGGCGCACAGCAGACAAAAACCAGTATAATATTGATAATGTGAGTGATTATATTTCATCATCAGCGGACAAAATTCCAAATTTGAATCCTTTTCCGGTATACAAAATCCTGCAGTGTACACGTGGCAAGTTTCATGCTCGTACAAGCAATTTCATCTGGGAGCAGTTTTGCCAGGCGTGAAGTGCCACGGTCTTCCCGTTTCTCAGTGTTTTCCCCATTGCATAGGTAAACTACACTGTGAAACGAGATTGACAGATTTCTCTGTGTTCCCCTACAAAAAAGTCATGGTCTCAGCTTTTATGTCCGGAAACTCTGAGATAGGAACAGGAGAAACGTTACACCGCCTTAAGTGCAACATTTCCATCTAACTGTGTTTTTTCGGTAGAAAATTTCGAAGGAGCGTACTGATACCCTTTGGGAACAGAATGTCGAAAATGCGATGTCTCGTGCGCTTAACTACATCTACATCAAAAAAATTAAACTCACCCGATATAACAGTGCTTTCAATAAGATGGCCTTGATATCGATGATGACGTATATGAAAGCCTATACGGAAAAAACCAACCGGCTTCAAAATTCTAAGATTTACCCAAATATGACGCATTGCGTACAGAAGTTGGGACAGGAGACGAACTTCGCAATAAGTTCAAATATTAAACCTAATCATAAAAAATACCTGGTTATGCTTACCGTAGCATGTGCCTCTAAAAAATATACAAAGTTTCGCTTTTTTCCTAATTCCATCTTTTTTGGTTCATATACCCAATCTCAAGCGCACAGACCGCAATGCTGCCAGCAAACAACATTCTCGAGCGCAATTTTTGGACTCCCGGGTTAGGTTTGGACATTATCGTCTTGGACCTTTCGGTCCATATCACTATCAACAAAACCATGATCCAAATTGGTGAAAACCATGCCACGCGACCATCAAGCAAATTCCGATAATTTTGCGCAAGACTTCTGATGTACCAGAAAACCTCCTTTTATCAATTTAGATGAGGACACGATAGCCGAGTGGTTATCACGCCCGCTCTGCAAGCGGCAGGTCCCGGGTTCGAATCTAGCCTGGGCCATGGGATTTCAGCTGTTAACGTTCGTCGCATGGGACAGTAAGCCGTGGTGCCTTGTGCCTTGTTTCTTTGCAAGGACAAGTGAGGAACATGAGTAGCTTGAGATGGCCTCATCCAAGTGAGGAACATGAGTAGCTTGAGATGGCCTCATCCGTACTCAGGGCCAATGCTATGGTGTCGGCCCTGACAGAAAAATCAAAATACAAATACAAAACATTTTTGTTGTCAATAGATAACACCAAACCACACGTAGTTCATCCTGGGGCTCATGACGCGCGCTTGGGGACGATGCTGAGTATAAAACTGGCGACTGATGATGAAATATAAAAACACATTTTCGCTGAAAATGAAACTATCTAAAACGCAGTCGAATTTTCTGCTGAAAGCCTTCGAAACGCTGCTACAATGTGCTTGCTTAGAATACCTTAAAATGATGCTATGTAGATTTTTTTTGAGTATTCAGGACTGAAGTCAAGGCCCTGATCAATATGGATGACGTCACAATATGTATGACGTCACGAAAGCACGTGATGTCCAATTCCACACTTCGGCGATGAAAGGCAGTTGTGCAACAAGCTGTCCACCCTGAATCGTAGCATATTCTCTCCTCTTGATTTGATGTTGGCAACCGTGGAGGAGACAGCAAACTTAACGCTAAATTTTCGTGGGTGAGCCAAGGCAGCGCTGTCAGACAGAGTTGTAAAAATCTCTAAATACGTGCGGTGCCACACAAATTTGAACATCCCTCTCGAGGGACTCATGAAAATCCGATGAAACGAACCATCTGAACAATCATAGCTTTCAAGAAAGTAAAAGTTAATGAAAAAGGAGTGAATTCGACTTACCCTTCTTAGCGATACTTGCCGATTTCACCACTGCCGCAAGGGTCAGGATGACGGCTAACAGGACTAGCCTTTGGGCCGCCATCTTGAATCAGGCCGCCAAACCTGAAAAGATAAGGCATACAACAATATTAACTCGATGGTAATAGAAAATGGATGTCAGATATGTGGATTCAATTCTGAAAAGGAAGTTGCTTATGACGACAAGAAGTGCTCCTCCGGGGGAGAGTTTTCTCCACAGGTTGGCTCTCAATGGGCACCACACCAGGCGATCGCAAGCGATCTGATCGCCAGCGAGAAAAATCGGCTGTTGACGCCAAATGTGCGCTGGACAGCAGTGCGTGGAACCTTCTTGCCAACGATGACCACCCAATACTAAACAATACCAAAACCGATATCGTCCAGTCTGCGGTGTGGCTGGCGAGAAGATCGGGTGGCGATCACATCAATGGCGATCAGATCGCTTGCGATATCGCCTGCTGTGCTGTTGACTTTACGGCTTACCCCTTGACCAGTGACACAAACTACCGCCCATAGTTTTTTACTGCCGAGTCACCTAAAGAGCCAACACGCGAGAGAAACTCAGGCAGAGGACTGCCTAATAAAGCTCAGCTTAAACTTCATCCCATTCAGCTCATCGTACGGCAAACCCTTGTTCCCCTTCTCCTTTCCATTGCAGGTAGTCCCGCAATGGCAGAAGGGGCCCTTGGCCGCCATCTTAATCACACGGCAGATGCTGGCAAGAACTGCAGCGTGAGATGAGGAAAGTGGATTTCCTCGGGTGTAAAAGCAACGAACTGCAAAGCATACAGCGGGCCAGAGGAATCTCAGCATGAACAAAGCAATATAGAAGAAAAAACCAAACCAGTCTCCTGAAATGCAAGCACCATATGTTCACATGATGTCCTTCGAGTTACAACTCCCGTTGATTTGAGCAAGAAAAAGCAACACTTCCTTCAATCCTTTCCTTAAAATGAATTGTCTCGTGCAGGAAAAAAGGTTTGGTTGGGAATCCGCGGCTCGAAGTAAGAATCGAGAAAGTAAAAGACTACCTTACTAGCTGACGACGACAGGGATAAGTCTCCGTCTTGAGAACACGACCAGTTGAATGAAGGGACCTGACAGTCTGAAACCGCAGTATGGACACGTAGGCCTGGCTCCTATCCCTAATTGGTTCAGGACATATGGTGCCAATTACTTACATTCGAAATTGTGGCTACACTTCAAACTAATAAGATCTCAAAAATCGATTCTACTTGAGCTGGTAATTGGCGTGCGGGCACATCGTGGTCCATGTTGAAGTATTAGGCCTAGCTATACCTTCTGATACCGTGGTCCTGAGACAGTGACAGACAATAGGCTGTAGTATTAAGCCTAGCTAAACCTTTTGGAAGTATAGTAGTGTTGAAACTGCCAATACAGTACCCGACAGTCAAGTTTTTTGTGCTCAAGTATTAGGCCTAGGTGAGCACTTGAAACATGTCTTTAAACTGACACGTTCACCATTTTTCAGTAAATACTGTATATCACGTTAAGAAGATTTTATTCTTGTTCTTGAGGGGTGAATCTTGAGAGGGGCCAGTCCAGGTCAAATTCTCCCACAGATCTTGAAATGATTCTCACACGACTCCACATTTGTTTACAAGGAAGCGACTGGTGGACCTGCGATGCCACCTACCAGACTTTCGAGAAACTAAAACTTGTGCTTGAAAGGGTTCTTGTACTAGCATAATTGGCAAATAAAGGGTTAATCGTTGGAATAATGAAAATTCCTTTCTTTCCCCTCTAGATATGAGTATGATGAATATAATTGGAAAATTTGAAGTCGATCCCTTTGGCCGTTTGGCCAGATTCGTGAACAGAATGTCCTCCATACTGTGAGATGTGGTTGACAAAATGGCCGATAGGCTAGCCTAACAATTAATTGGGCAATCCACGCAGTAACAATGATCTCTTTGGCATTATCTCGTATGGCCAACACAGCGGAAGAACTATCGTCTTCTTAGAGGAACTGCCGAAATCGTTGTTAACGGCATTTCTCAACATACGAGGCACAACAAGGGAATGTGGAAAGTATGCTGATGATGCACAACACTCATGTGAACTGCAAGTTAATTCCACTCAAAATATGACAGTGGCCAGTAGCGAAATTGAAGGGGCTACATGTATATAATGTACATGTAAAGATTTAGTTGTGCCGATTTTTTAAACGATGGCTAAGATAACCGTCGGGTTTCATTAACCCTCAGTTGACAAACTGTTTGTTAATCGAAGTGAATTTTTCGATTTTATGAATCGTTGATAGCCAAACATTCTAAAAGTCAAAAGGTTTACTTTGGTTAATTCACGGTTTGTCAGAAAAGCCGATGGCTAAACCAAGGTTTACCTTAACTATCGTTTAAAAAATCGGCCCTTTGTTTCACGAATTGCCCCGTCATTTGAACAGGTGCACAGTCACTTATAGTACTAGGCAGTAATCTTTTAGTTCTGATTTTCGATAGAACAAAAAAATCTCCAAATGACATTTTTTGAAACTTTCTTTTGTGCAGTTAGTACTGAGGCCTGGCTTGTTACAATAGATTTACCGACTGTAACAAATTGTTTCGGGCGATACGGCGGCAGAATCTGATGATGTATAATATTTTGGCAACCAATTAAAGTCGTAATGCATGTGCAAATGTACGTGAGTGTCGCGCAGGAATCGGACTGGACTTCGCGCAAGGGGCCAGTAATCTCGGGCTGTTGGGGAAAACGGAGATAGCAGAAACGTGGCGATCGAAGAAGGTTGGAGTTTTAAAATTGGTTGAGGCAGTCCAGATTAACAAAGACCTGGTGGAGTAGTGTGTGCCGTTACACTCCGTGCGTGTTGGAATGGACAAGTCATTCTGATATTTTCGGCATTGTTCTGGTAAGCCTACATCAGTGAATAAGGAAACATAATCCAACAATTTTAAATGGAGTTGAGAATATCCTGCTGAAATGGGCCTAGTCAGTAAGTCACAAGGACTAACGTTTAGTAAATTCTCCAGGCATGGAATCCTGATGTCTTAGAAGAGATGTAACTTTCATCTGATACCAACATACATGTATACGTGTGTAATTTTAAAATGATTGAATAGGGACGATTTAGGAGATAATCCTACCTTGTTAGTCCAGATAGATAATCCCTAAATGTTTGGCGACTCCTGTAGCTCTGGTGCAGGTGGAATACAGAATGGGAGTGAAAGACAGGGAGCGCAGACTAATAATTTATTCATTTTACATCAGGCATCCTCTCAAATTTGTCAGCCACTAATGATAGGGTAGAGGAGGATAGGCCATCATTGACATGATTTATCTCACACCTGCTGCACCAAGCTGAAAACGCCCAATTATATATTCATTCCGAATTGCCAATGCTTTCAAAATTTAAAATTTTACATCTCCAGTTCGGAAATCAATCAGTGATCGATTCTATGCTACTGTACATAACCAATACTTCAATGCATTGCACTGATCGAATTTGAATAGGAATTTGGATGCAGGATAGCCAATGCTTTGAATATGACAATTGCATTGCAGACATGGTGTAGAAATCTATACTTGTATCAGATAGATTGTAAGCCTTGCTCACAGTAAATCAATAGCAGGCCCATCTCTGCAAATACTACGTTTGTGCATCTCTGCATCAAGAGTTTCTTCCAAGGCGTACCCTCCAAGTTTAATCTGCCTCTGAAAAAAAATCAAAAATCTTAACAAAAAAGTGGCAGAGATTCATCTTTGATCTTGGAATTTCTTAAATAATAGTTACCGGTATCACTTATAATACATTTGCCATGGAATACATTTGCCATAAGTGATTTCTGCATTTCAAGGAAAAAAATCAGTACCCTCTGCTCATCTTAGTGTCCATAGCACCTATCATTCATTCTTTGTTAGTTTTTTAAATTTGTTCTTTTTCTAGAAGAAAAAAATGGGAAAAAAACCTTCACTACACTGTCAATAAAGAAATTAATGTCCCAGCTCTCTAAAGGCCTAGCTGCTGCGGAAAACTATGGAAGGCGCAAGCTCATGCTACTCATATTCCTCACTGGGATGGGGTATTTTAATTGCCCTTGCAAAGGAACAAGGTTCATGTACAAGGTACCACGGCTTATTGGACCATGCGACGGACTTGAAGAGCCCCATATATTATCAATCCCCCAGTCTCTCAAGAAACCGTTCTGGGGAAGTTAAAGCAAATCGCTCGCGGGGTTTGTTGACGAGGAACATTCAAAAATGTTACATCGGGAATCGAACCCGTTACCTCGCGCCCGACGCTCAACCGACTGGACTATGCCACCGCGCTCCAATACTACCGGGCCATTAAACAATCGGGACTACCACTCCTACCATCCCACCATCCCATTCACCACTCCAGGTGATCAGAAATGCACTGACGTACGGATTGATGTTTGCAATCTACCACATATCGTGCCCATACAATGCTGCGTTCATACCAATAGAAAAGCAATATCGAACGGTTCACAAAAATGAATTGATGGGCAAACAGGACATGCATTCTAAGCAATTTTCAATTTGCCCCCATTTGGCCGTTTCTAGCGCAAAGGCCTTTTATCATAGACCTGGGAATGCAATGCTTTTCGGGCCGACTGTATTTGTCATGTTGTGATCGACACACTTGAATGATTCTATATCAAAACTTATAGACACACTTCAATCGTCTATGACAGTAGACATCCAGTTCGCCCTTCCAAAACCCATATTTCTAAGGTGCCCCATATGGAACTTTCTTTTGGGAACTTTGAATGTACGTGTTAGGTCCCGATATTTTCTTTGATATTTTTTTTATATTTTCTCTGATATTTCAACATCTTTTAGAAATCCTTACCTCCTGATAGGCCGATAATGCTTCACGCTGTTCATCTTTCCTGACCACCTCACCCCCCTCACATCCTACCTCACCGCGACAACACAATCATTACTTTTGTAATAGGGAACATGAAATAGAAGAAACGGGTTTCTAAGTGAAAGGCATAGCTTCCTACCAGATTCGAACCCACGGACCCTCGCATTAGGCATCAATCGCCAGCACTAAGGGGCGGCACACCTTAGCCACAGCTGTGAATAGCTCGAGGTAGTTCCCCCAAAGGACTAAAAAAAATAATAATAATTTTAATAAATGGGCCACCGTATACATGTAGCTCAAAGTATATGTAGTTTCCACAAAAGACGAAAAGAAAACAAAAAAGATAAAGATAAATATATAACTCAAGTATGAATATCCCTTACGGGCCACCGTACGCCGCCAACTCTCAATAACGGATGATCGGATTGAATTGATAGGCTAATGCTTCATGTCCCATGCTATTCGAAGATATTCTGCAGTATGGCCGATAGTCACTTGCTTAGCAACCACCAGTGAGTAAACAGGTCGGATATTGTAACATTGTGAAACAGGAGTTGGATACCCTTGGTAAGTACTGTAGTTATTTTACTACTTCCAAGTTGTTTTTTAACCCATCCTCCGAATCTGACAATATTCATACACTGGGATGATCAAGACATGTTGGGTGCATTCGTAGAACAGTATTTCTCAACATGATTTTGCACCGTCATTGGTGATGACACTAGCTGCTCAATCAATCATCAATGCCCAACATCACATCTATTATATGTATGGCCTACGTCCATTAACTTAATACAATGTTCACGCCACAGTGGTTTAGTAGTGTACACCAGTACATGCTTGGGCCCTGACAGTCCCAGAATGTCCCAGATTCAAGCAACTTCCTGCGCAACAGCAATCGCCAAGTCTCATGCACCCAGTCAGAGAGGTGCCAGTTTGAGGATGGAACCTACAGTGGTGTGAATTAATATTCGAACAGTGGGAATTCAGCAAAATTTGTCACTTCGGTATTCCAATATCTATATCAAAAGTATTTGAAGTCAGTCCTAGATATGCACTCCTCTAGTCTGATATGTTTTCGCTGAATTCAGATGCTGGATATCACGAAAGTGGTGAAAATATCGAAATTTGACATATTGGAAAATATCAAAGACATCAAACTTGAATCACAGGTGTATGAATATCAACTTGTGTTTCCAAACGCTGTCAGGTAATACCCCCATTCAACATGTTGTTGCAAGGGGGAAAAATTCCACAAAATATCCAGACAAAATGGTGATAACAGCAAATCTCACGAAATGTCAAATTTCGATATTTTCGCCAATTCTCGTGATATGCAATATCTGAATTCAGCGAAAACATATCAGGCTAGAGGAGTGCATTCTAGGAATGACTTCAAATACTTTTGATATAGATATTGGATACAGTTTGCCTTTAATGAAAAGCTGAATTCCCTCTGTTCGAATATTAATTCACACTACTGTATGTTTTAGCACCAGCTGCGGTTCGACCAGGGAGTTGAGATGGCCAAACGGCGAACTGGGAATTGCATGAATTGGGTCCACCCTGACCGACAACACTTGAAACCAACACCACTTGCACCGCCATGTGAAAATACCTCTTCTGATTTACATGTAGTTGGTAGCATTAAAATCAGCTATTGATTCCCCACTGTGGTCTTTGGTATAACAGTATCGATCATTTTGAAGCTTGAAAGTTGCGTGGGATGATTTTTCAGCCAATGGCTGATATTCATAAAAGCTAGCAAATGCTTTTACTTCAAGTTTTGTAGTACATTTTTATTGGACATTGCTGTGAAAATCTTAAGTAAAAGCACTTGCTAACTTTTATGAATTCACCAGCCAACATCATGGCCTGTACATTTCAGAAAGCTAAGATGGAACAGACGCAACAAGCAGTAGAAGACCACGACCCCTTCATCTGTGACTGTCCATGCCATGAAGATTTTAAACATGGCCTTCAGAAAGAGATGGCAGAGAAAGAGAAGCAAATGAGAGATGAAGCTGACAGAAAGCGGAGGATGGAATTGATGAGGATAAGGGTAAGGGGTTGGAACCGGGGCCTAATCCAGCAATTCCGAAAAGGAGGGGGCATGAACCCCTGGAGGCAAAAACCTGCTGACCAAAGCCCGGGTCAATAAGCTCTCTCCCTGTCCAGAAAAAAAGATGAAAAAATAGCTGCAGTTAACACAAAAGACAGAGGGTTTGAGAAGAAAATGCTTTTGCTAAGTAAGGTAGAAGAAGCAGATGCCAGGCAAGGACTTCATTTGCAAGCCTCAGCATGACCTGTGGACCCGTCAGTTGACTTGTTCCGAGCCTTTCCCAATTCTTTCATCACAGGGCCTGGAATAGGCACCTTGGCAACCGACGGACACAATATGGAGGGTCCGTGAAGGTCGTCAGGTCATTATTTTGGCTCCTTCTTACAGCAACAACTCTTTGAGTCAAAGACTCCACCGAAGGGTTTGCTCTTGGTGAGGACCCCAGCTGACATGTTGCAGCGGTTCCTCAACTCCATCTGCTCTCGGAAATCAGTCCTTAAGGTCTATGGTGGAAAGACGTATTGTTATGCCAAAGATGTAAGTGTCCTCCTTTTGTCTTGAACCAACCAAAGCTACCAAAACCAGACATCTTACAGAAATCCTGTCACATAGCAATATCTTTCTAGGGAATATCCGTTCGACAGGGTCGTGTCAGCTGCCTTTCAAGCTTTAAATTTCCATCTACGACAAAATTCGTCCTTGTAATGGACGGGCTACCTAGTGCAAACAGTAGCCTGGACGAATCTCAAGTTTTGGTGCCACCTTCAGCAGCAGCCAATGGTTTCGGCGGCTGTCTCTATAGGCCTACTCTTGTACATGTACTTTTCCTGTGAGTCGTCAGTATCCATGGCTTTGGGTGGGGGTGTCTTCAGTCAAGTACTTTAATCCCGGCGAACCTTCAGCAGCAGCCACGGCTTTGGGTGGGTTGTCTCTATAGGCCTACTCTTGTACTTTAATGCCGGTGAGTCGTCAGTAGCATCCATGGCTTTGGGTGGGGGTGTCTTCAATCAAGCACCGGTACTTTAATCCCGGCGAACCTTCAGTAGCAGTGAGCCATGGCTCTGTATCGTTTCAGTTCAAATGTCTCAGCGGCAATGGGTGGGATGGAGACTACTCTCTCGGAATGATCACGTTCGACAATTTCAAGAAAGCGAGTGAGTGGTTCCGGTCCGACACGGTCTGCAATCAACATGATTGGCTCGGTGGAACTGACATCCTGACTCTCCCAATGAGGCATAGCTTGAAAAAGAAGGGTAGGTGCCAGGGCACAGGCTTTCATAGGACCTTTTTCGACCTTGAGAAGTCATTATCTTTAATCTAAGGCCGGCCAGAACAGAAAAAAATGTCTGGAACATCCACCTTGTAGTCTGTTTCCTTGTCATATGACACAAAGAAATGGAAGAATTCAGCCCTCAACTTGCAGTGACATACATGTAATTAAAGATACATGTAGGTCATCCTTTCATGAACAAGGATGACAAAGAAGCAGATCTGTTGACATCACTTCCCTACAACTCGGATCAGTGTGCGCCCGTATCAACTGGAGGGTAACTGACTCGCTGTTTGGTTCGGCAGTCCGTAAAAGGCTATGAGACCACCTGTTCAATTTTCAGGTTATAACTTCTGTTCCATTGGTACATTCTTCATCAACGACCCCGAGATTTTCTACGAGGATTTCATCAACACCGTATTGCCGGAATACAAGAAGGCCGGGGCGATTGTGGTTGCTGCGAGTCCCGCCATTGAGAAGTTCCGAGGCATCTGGGACACAGGCTACGTCCTCATCTGCCAATGGAAGAGCGAGGATGACTTTTTCAAGTACTTCAATTCAGGTGAGTCGTCAACAGCGTCCATGGCTTTGGCTGGGGGGCCCTTAAAGCACCACGGTATTGCCACTTTCTGTCGACAGCCGGCGCCACCGTACCCGCTCTCCAATACTGTAGTTAAGCCTTTCGCCCCAGTGTTGGAGAATGTATGATTACAGTCTCGGCCACCCAGCCGCTGGGATCGAACAAGTTTGTGTAGCAGTACTGCGGAACGAAACGGCTGGCTGCGCGAGACTAGTTGCATGCGGTAGTTTACCAAGTCGTTAATAGAGGTCTCCCCCTTAACGCGGGTACGTGTAACGCAGGATTGGGAAGCAATACTGTGGTCCTTTAAGTCAAGTCCTTGAATTCCGGTGAACCTTCAGCGGCAGAGCAGGGCATCACATTTCAATTTGGGTGAGTAGGCTTTGGGCGGGGAGTCTCTCAAGTCATTTTAATACCGGTGAGCCTTCAGCAGCACCCGTTGCTTCGGTGGGACGTCTCACTGGTCAGGTAGTAAAATGCGGGTGAGTCTGCTCTACAGCAGCACCGATGGCTTTCGCTGGGGTCAAGTCCTTGACCCTTCTGCACCACCAATGGCTTTGGATGGGGTGTTTATCATCAAGCAAAAAGGTTTGAAATCCATCATTTCTTCCTCTCTCATTGAAGGTGCCACAACTAAGACTGACAGCTGGTGTATGGAAAGTAGCTGTGGATGTATGACCTTGGCCGACCTCGAGACGAACATCCCAGCTTCGGCAAGCTACAAGAGGCCGCCTGTCTGCCAACACCCACACTAAATGACATTTTTGTACCAAGGCTTGCAGCTTCGCGGATTCGCTTACCTCAGGTTCTTTCGATGTTGTTGATTTTTTATTATACAATTTAGAGATAAGTAAAGAGCTATTTCAAATCATTTACGGATGCTGAACGTACATGTACGATGTTCTAAAGCGGCTGAAAAAACCTGACAGATTTCAGAAAACGTTGAATGAAGAATGTAGGCCTATACGGAGCACAATACATGTACTGTGTTAGTCCATGAGCCAGACCGATTTTGACTACCAATTTCGTGACCAGATCCAACATGGATTTTTGATCAGTCTGATGTCTGAGGTGTCTGAAATCATGTGATGGACATTTCAATTCAGTAGCTTTATACCCCTAATTAAGATTCTTAAAATTGTTCATTGGAATCCCATTGCAATACTTACACAGACTTGTATTACAAATTGAGATGTCTATATACAGCTAACTTTTTTCTCGCTAGTTTTAGACCCCATAAATGTATTACCAATAGATAGAAATATGGCACTTCTCAGTCAGTTAGGCCTGTTTAGAATATGAGATAATTAGTATTTGTTTCAAAAATGGCATTTTCAGTGATTTTGATGGATTTGGGGCAAAATTTGACATACACGTCATTTCTATGTTACAGCGATGTCATATAATGTTTAAAATATAGCTATTTGACTGAGAGGTGCCATATTTCTATCTATTGGTAATACATTTATAGGGTCTAAAACCGGCGAGAAAAAAGTTAGCTGTACATAGACACCTCAATTTGTAATGCAAGTCTGTGTAAGTATTGCAATGGGATTCCAATGAACAATTTTAAGAATCTTAATTAGGGGTATAAAGCTACTGAATTGAAATGTCCATCATATGATTTCAGACACCTCAGACATCAGACTGATCAAAAATCCATGTTGGATCTGGTCACGAAATTGGTAGTCAAACTGAAAAATTTGGGGTCTGGCTCATGGACTATGTGGGCAGAGATTGACGAGCCAGCTACCGACAAGAAATCATCAGTCAGATCACCTGTCGTGTACCAACGATTTCGTCTGCATTTTTATCCGAAACAAGCATCATTTTCAAAGGCTCTGTGTTTAGGATTTTCGCAACAGTTATTCATGCAGCCGGAGAACCCATAAATAAGCCATTTCTTGTACATGCAACTTTCACGAATTTCACAAATTTTCGACCCCAACCGAGGTCTTCCTCAGGCACTTTCTAGTCGAGCTACTACTGGTAGCTCGACGAGAAAGTGCCTGAGGAAGACCTCGGTTGGGGTCGAAAATTTGTGAAATTCGGAGACGACCCTTCGTATTATATCATTTTATGTGTCGTTCTTTGTGCTTTTTATTGGATACTCATGCAAATTTCACAATGCAGAAATTGTCAAAGACCAAAAAATACCGAATTGCAAAGAATTTCAAAATTGTGTTGGGCCTGCTAACAGCCAAGATCATCCTTCACAGGAAACGGACGGAACATACATGTACTGTCCATAGAATGGACTACTAACTGTATATAAAGCTACTTCTATGTACATTGTATCTTTTAGTGTCACGCTGAAAACAAAATATACGTTATTGTCTTGGAGACACGTTCTTTATTTAATTCATGGTGTTATTTTTGTGCCCAATTTTCATTTGCAAGGGGGTAGTTCATCAGAACCGGATAAAGATGAATCAGGTTTGGTTTATACATGTACATGTACGCCATCAATTCTGCCCTCGTGCTATCAATGTATCAAGGTGGTCACTCGAAAGAGCGAAAAGGAGCTTTCTCCGTTGTTCCGGTGATTGGCGTCGGAAGGATGGCACCACGCTTACATGTACGTCCAGCAGAACAGGCGTACTGCCGGCGCCTTCATTTGAGCACGTGCGGGCTGATAAATTACACACGCAAGGAATTCACTCAAAATGAAAAGATACCAAATTAATACATTTTTATTTCCGAAAATTTACATTGCTTTTCTTTAAAATTGAGTGCTAACCCTGCTGATCCATACCACATTATCAAGTGGTCAAAAGTCATTATTTAAAGGAGCCCGGTATTGCCACTTTTTCTCGACAGCCGGCGCCACTGCGCCACTCTCCAACGCAAGGGACTAACTTCATGCAAGTTGTTGGCGAATGGACCCGATTTACTACGTACATTTTGTAATGAATTTTTGTACTTCGGATTACTGCCGCTAGGTGGCTCCCTCTACGTCGGCAGTCAAGTTACCCGTAAGAGATCGCACACCGTGCTCCTTTATCGTGCTGCCTGAATACCTTAATTGAGTATTCTAAAATCCATCTTAAAATGTAAATACATCTGCAATTTGGTACAAGTCTTGCCGCATTCAGCCGAAGACGAGAAAAGGAATAAGAAAATCCTAAACACACTTCGTTCATGAGGGTCTTCTGTCTATCCCCCTGTATTCTAATATGTCTAATACATGTAAGAATCACATACGATGTGTGTAGGCCATTAGTAACTTTTTTCACTTCGAAAACGTCAAGGGTGAATTTTCTGTGACAAATACTGTTCTTAGCCGAGATACATTTTTGATTTTTCAAAGGATCGAATGATTTGCTGGCGCCAACAGGTCATGAGGACGGTGTGGAAAAGGGTGCTATTCACTACGTCTAATCCCTGATTTTTATACAGTACTTTTTACAACACTACGGAAGGTTAAAAAGGGGTCCTTAATTCTAACGAAAAGAACTTCATGTTCGCTGCTCAGGTTAACCTCATTAAAGGCTAACTTCTTGCAATAAGTATCATCGTGACCGGTTTTCTCAACACCAATTGCTTTTTCCCTGACAAGTAAACTGGTCAGTTCTGGAATTTCTTCTGAGAGATGGGTTATGGAAAAGACATCCCATCGGTCACGCTCTGTCAGGCGCGGATCCAGGGGGCACCCGGCGCCCCCCTTTCGGCCAACAAATCTGTAAAATTGACCGTGAAATTCTGAAATTTGGACCAAATCACTGAAGTTCACCGCAGATTTCAACGTTTCTGTTACAGTGCGCCCCCTCTTTTCCGAAATCGTGGATCCGCCCCTGTTCTGTGTCAACTGGAGAACAACAAGTTTACATGTACGTCACATCGCAAGGTTCACTCTTCGAAAAAATTCTCAATTTGAATAAAACTGAACCATGACGTGTGATGATAGAGGCACTACATGTCAGAGAAAAAGTCATAATTTGTCTAAAATTCAATGGAAATTGTTATCATCAGTCGGTAGGAGAGGGACCCTTCCTTGAAAGTTTTAACTAATATCAATGTCTATAAGATGTCAGCTCCCGAGATGCATATTTTTCTTCGGCCAAAGAATCGCAGGTACATGTAACTGACCGAAGCGATAAAAATGTCCTTGCACCATAAAAGGATGGCAAGGGTCTGTTGGTCAGAAATTCAACAATAGAAAGGTCGTTTGTAGTTCGGAGTAGCCGGCATGTTGGTGTTCGTTTCCAACAGAACACGACATCCGCAGGTCAGCCTTTCCAAGGTTTCCTTCATTTTATCCGCTTCCTCTGCAAGGAGAAATTGAGGGGTAAGTTAACAAGCTCCAGGGGCCGTATGCACCAAATGAAGATTATTTTGAACTCAGGCTGAGCCACAACTTCGCTTGGTGCATACGGCCCCAGAAGTGAAAATCACTATTTTCAAAAAAAGGGCCACTGTGTTCCTTATTTTATTCGGAAGGGTGTGAAACGAGAGTGACTTACTTCTCTGTATTCTATGACAAGATTGTACTATATGAAATCAATTTCGAATCAAATATTTGAAAAGTTTGGTTTTTCATGAAATTGTGATTTTTTTCGTGATATTTTGCCCATATTTTTCAATCTCTGTACATTCCGACTAAAAGTCATTTTAATGAAGCCCAAGACGTGCCAATGCAGCGTAGGTATTTTCTAAATATATTTTTTTAAATTTTTAAATGAGGTACATGTATGAATAATTTCCTGTTTCACTGTATATACAATGTAGGGGTGCAATTAGATTCAACGACACCGGTGTAATAGAATCTAATGTCCCCCGATATGTGATGTCCCCCAACAATACATTTACGGATTAAGCGGCACATTGAATTGGACTCTAGAGAGACCAAGACCCCAATACAGAGGGACACCAGGAAGACGGGGCATTAGATTCTATCACACCTGTCTTGGGTTTCCACAAGATGATACCCTGGTAACATCATCACGGATATCAGGAACACTGACAAGCGCGGATCCAGATGGGGGCGCACCGGGCGCACGCCTCCCCTTTTGGCAAACAAATCTGTAAAATCGACCGAGATATTCTGGAATTGGGCGTAAATTTCAATGTTCCTAGCACAGGGCGCCCCCTCGTTTCCCGAATCCTGTATCCGCCCCTGAAAATGGTTGTCAACCTGGGCCCGGGAACCTGGGCAGGCGCGGATCCGGCGGGCGCACCTGGCGCCCCCCCCCCTCCCGCACCCTTTCGGCCAAGAAATATCTAATATAAAATTATTGCAAATTCCAGGACCGTGAAATTCCGAAATTTGGAGGAGCAAATCATTGAAATTCACCCGAAGATTTCAATGTTTCTAGCACGAGTGCGCCCCCTCTTTTCCGAAATCGTGGATCCGCCCGTGACTGACCTTTGTTTGTAGAAGCGAACCGATGAACCGTCCCTTCGTCAGGAAACTGTACCAGGCGGAGGTGCCCGGGTTTCCAATTTCCAGCCAACCTCACGTGCTCTTTACTGCTAGTGACCAGTACTCCGCCCGCTTCCTCAGCAAAAGTAGCAGCTTTATCAAGGAACTCCTTCTGAAACGCCTCTTCATTTTCTTCGTTCACAAAGAAATTCCCCATCAGAAACACGCAACGCCTATTCTCTGCAAAGAGCAGCGTAAAGTCAGGGTTTCCGCCAGAGGGGGGCAAGGGGGCAGGAGCCCCCTTTTCATGATCTGAAGGGTGGCTGCCCCCCNGCATATTGCCAACAGATGGCAGCAAAGTTCTAGCGGACCAATGTACAGGAAAATCTACGTGACTGCTGTAAATTTATCCAAGCAATGCATCTATTCCACTTTTTGGTTCTTACCAGTGTTGATCAGAGGGTTCTGCATCGGCACTGCAATGATATCAGCGCAATACATCCAATCTGGTTGATTGGTTAATACATCCGACCGGTACCAAAATTGCGCGCCTTGCATATCTTGGAAAAGAATGAGGCCAATCACGTATCCGCCTTCCCAACCGTTTCCGCCAAGTATTTTAATCTGAAATCGAATGAAATGAAAAAAAACTGTCCCAGGAAAAAATGAAATGGTCCATGGACCATGTGCTCACCTGGGTGAACGTACCAGAAAAACAAATGACAGATGTTACATCGAAATGTTCCAGGGACCTTGAGTTCGAGGGTCATATGATAGTGGTCAAAATTTCAAGATCAAAACATTCTGGCTTGAGAATTTATGACATAAATATGTGCCAAAGCCCATTTTCCAAAATGGCTGCCTGGTAACCATTATTTGCATTCCAATTGGGCAAAAATTTGCTGTACACATAGAGGATACCTAGATAGATGATCACACCAAGTTAGAATATCGCCAAATAGCCACAAGAGGTAGGCCTATATATGTACCAAGTTTCAGATCAATAGCTCCAGCGGTTTGGCAGTGTAAACGCCGGTATAGTCATAATCATTTAACGCGTCGTGGTCCATTCGGACCTAGTTGATGTACTATTAGTTCATGCGCATGCATCGTTTTTTGTTTTTTTTATATATGAAATCAAATCATCGCGAAGTAAATGTACTCACATGGTCGACAATCCCAAGCGACTTCCCTCCGTACACATTCAAGATGGACTTAACACTGCTTATGGAGTTGATGTACCGCTGATACATCCCCTCATGGACACGTATCATCACCAACACCTGAGTGAATGGCTCGGAGCCTTTCTTGCTCCCACTTCGGCTGCTTGCCTGGCTCGCTCTGCGCTAGAATGGTAAAAAGACAAGTGTCAGGGATTACTTTCGGAGTGTGCCTCATAGGCATGGGGCACAGTAAGCCGTGGTGCTATGTATCTTGTGCCTTAGCGAGGGCAAGGAACATGGGTAGCTTGCGATCGCCACACTTACATGTAACAGGCACAAAAACGCTTTGGCTTCGGTCCTGACGGAAAATGCAATACAATACAATTTCCCATATTCATAAAACTACTTAGGTCTAATTGTGACACTTATCTATTGTTCAACACAAAAGATAAGTATCACACTTTGACTTAAATAGGGACCCAGGGGCCGTATGCATAAAACATCTTAAGTGTAAGATTTCCCTTATCTTTTGTTTGGAACAATAGTTTAAGGGAAATTTCTTAAGATGTTTTGTGCATACGGCGCCTGGTTTCTATCTTCACATTTGCGCCAATAGGACCCCTATTCGAAGTAGACGTGTACGTACGTGCTCGCAGACGACATGGCACGGACAAGTGCACGTGGATGGATCGTGTTGCATGGCGGTATTCTTATCAATCTGAAACCATAAAGAATGAAAGGATGGATTGTCCCTCGGAAGTACATGTAACCCAAAATATCAATTTTTGATGTAACGAAAGTAGGACTAAGCAATAATTTGAGGGAGGATTCAGCCATGATTAATCCAGTCCCCAACATCAGGGGCGTAACGAGCGGGGGGGGGGGGGCAGGGGCAAATGCCCCCCCCCCCCGAGCAAAAAGGGACAAAACAACTTTTTCCGCTAAAAGGTCATTTCCCCTCTTCAAGCCTAGTTATTGTGGTGTCAGATGCGGGGAAAATGCGTCTGAGAGGATCGAGATTTTCATTTTTGGGGGGAGGGAGGACCCCTTCCCAGTGCACGCACCAAAGGGTCAACTTTGCCCCCCCCCCAGGCCATAAAAGCTAGCTACGCCCAAAACATGATAACAACACCTAGGCCTATATCCATCACCTCTCTTCCCGCTTGTACGAAGAAAGACCTTCTTGTTTTGTGGTTAGCCGTACTGTGTTCATTTGAATAGACTCGTGTTTCGCATGACTGGCACAAATTGAAAGTTTTGGTGAAGATATCTTCGCGATGAGTATAAATCGAATTAAGTGTAAGGAATTTTGATTACATTCGCTAGCAGGTCGACATATTCGTGACCTATTTTGCATTTATTTGTTCGCTTGGCACATTTGATGTTGTGCATACAGGCTAATGTCTCTGTGGCACGTAGACCTCCACCTCCCACCCACCCACCCCGGATTTTAAAGCAACAAATTTTGTGACTTCCCACTTCCCAATCGAAAAGCAGAAAAAATGCGCGTGACAGAACATACCGTCTGGCGTTTTGATAATTCAAAGCAGAATACATGTAGGAAGGAAGGACGGCAAGCCGTTGAGGAACTAGAACACTGGGCCTGTTGGCAACATAGGCCTAGTCATTTGTACTAACGCCCAAGTCGGATGCTTCGGAATAACCACTACTACATGTCGTTTTCACCACGCAGATAGCGGAAGCCATGGGCTATGCTAAAGTTTCACAGGCTAAGCAAAATATTCATCGACAAATGGGAATCGAACCCCTGATAGCTTGAGAGCCATACGTGCACAGGGCATGCAGGGTATGATCATATACATTTCATTTAATGTACATCTACATTTAATTTAAGTACATGTACATTTAATTTAATGTACAATGCACACAGAATGCACACCTTGACGACATCGATGGGAATGACTATAGGCCCAAGCTCACGCATGCGTTAGGGCCAATGTCCCTTCTACCCCAAGACACAACCATTTCCGAACAAAAATCACCAAAATAAAGCACGGAGGGCAAAATTAGAATGAATATTTTAAATCTCACCTGCTTGTTGACCGGAGACGTTTACCGTACAGATCTGGTGCACATCCACCGTATGTTTATACCGTTGCCTGGCAGAGAAGCCATTGAAGATCTCTCTATTCACGGTGAAATATCGACATATATAAAAGCATCGAGGGAGTTCAATAATCATTTGACATCCATCGCGATTGAATCGGGATTCTTTTTGCTGTCCATAGGTGTCTCTCACGCTCTTCGCTGTCACGTTTCCTTTATCGGATATTCAGTAGTCTCGCGCAGCCAGCCGTTTCGTTCCGCAGTACTGCTACACAAACGTCTGGCCCAGAACGCCGTTATTCTTGTGATACAGTGCATTGTGGGTAATGCTGTAGCAGGTCACGTGACATAAGATGGCTGCTTCCATTGATGGATAAAATTTCACCTCACAACCTTCCAAAATGTCTGAATCTGGCAATGAATCGATCGGTGAAGTGATCTGAGACAGCTTACTGGACAGCATCAACTTATTGGAGTTGAATATCAGGCTGAAAACTAAGCAGGAATTGTGTATCCGTATGGTAGACGAGGTCGAGAAATCCCAACTGACATTATGTGGTCGTCGCCATGATGAGGTCACATGATCACTTCTCTTGCCCAATCAGCAGCCGGATTGTGATTTTCGAATGGGAGGAATCGGCGGATGGGAATGAATGACTAGCTCTGTCCCTGATTAGCCAATCAGCATCCAGACCAGGATCTTGGTCTGCTCGTAACAGAAAAAGTGGCGTTATGACCCAGACGCTTGTTCGATCCCCAGATTCGAAACAGCGGCTGGGTGACCGAGACTAGATATTCAGAGACTTTGTGACAGCGAACATGTGGGCGTGTTTGCGCGTGTGTGGGTTCTCATCGCCACAACTTCAGATGTATCCTCGGACACAAGTTCGTACGTGCGCGTGTCTGCAAAGAAGACGATTGTCGTCGAAGATAATCCGCCTTGGTCGCAAGATTTGGTGCGTGGCACGCGGGCGAACTTTTCTTGATGTTACGGTAATCAGCGTCTATCGAGTAAAACGAAGAAGAACAAGAAAAAGAAGAAGATTTAGCAGTCTGGGAAGACGAACCGCCATCATTTCGTATGCAGGTGGCCGACCAAAAAACATGACTGTTCTCTAGTTTGGCTGCCGTGTTACGTCAGGGTGCCGTAGGTTCGACAAGAAACCCTGAATGCGCAGGGGCGAATCCACGATTTTGGAAAAGAGGGGGTGCACTGTGAAAGAAACATTGAAATCTGCGGTGAATTTCAGAATTTCACGGTCGATTTTACAGACTTGTTGGCCAAAAGGGCGGGGGACGTCCGCCGGGTGCGCTCCCCACCCCCTCATCCGCGCCTGATGCGTGTAGGTCTGAACCGGGAATTCTTGCGATCTATTGCTTGCCTTTCTTGCTGTGAAAATTTAAATACTGGTGACATGTAACATCACTTTCAAACACGCAAATAATTTCGAACAATACGCCAATTATTGCAATGTGCCACCCGTTTCAAGTCAGACGGAGACCCGCCAAAAACCATCACTAGAGGCCAGCGCCCCCGTTTGGCTGACCTGCTCAACTCAACACAATATCATTCTTCCACTTCACCAACAAAAAGCAGACCGATCCTCCATAGATCAGAGCATTCCCATTGAATCAACAGCCCTCTTTTCAAATATCATTATTATGGTTGGGCAACTCGGCGAATTTATAATATTTCTTTTCAGAACTTTCTCTATAGAAATTCTGTGAATCGCGGGCGTTATATCCGCGAATCTACCGGTATTTACACGTGGTACGGCTGTGCCGCTGACATTTGGAGGGCAGGAAGCATCATTGATGTTCACGGGAAACTTCCGCACTTACATGTATGTTGGACGGTGCGAGAGGAGATAACACTGCGTGTCCCTTTCATCTAGGCCTGACCAAAAGTTTATAAGGCGAGCTACCCATCAACTGAAGGGCTTACGTTACAGACGACGCTAGTTGCTTTTTGTCTCACGTGAACAGCGGTAATGAGCGGACAACTTTAGCGGAATACGACGTCTTCGAATTGATTCTTGGACCAAAAACGTACTTTAGGAATCTGCACTTGGAGAAACACCTCTAATTCAAACAGAAAACTACACAGGGTGAGTACTGAACATTCTCTACTAATTTCAGAGGCCTGGGTCCTGTTTCATAAAGTGACTTTAGGCTAATGGTAGTATTAACTTCAATGCATTTTCCATTTGATTGAATGTACCATTACTTTAAAGTCACTTTACGAAACAGGCCCCAGATCGCCAACTGTCCGATCGAATTTTGCTTCGTCGTTAACGCTTTAACAGTAACATCTATTTCATGATATAGTGACAGGATATATTTATTCCAATTGATTTTGCAAGCTTTTGCAGTTTACAATACACATTTCATGACACTCATGTATAGGCCTTTTTCATTTCACGAACGATGGGATAGTCAGTAGCACATCATGTCTTAATCTTTGCTGTTAAGGCCAAGACATAGGTTTCATTCACTAAAATATAGGTTTCATTCACTAAAATACATCAATGTCTTCGTCATTAACAGTTAATTACACATTGTATTCATATCATCACAGCTACATATAAGATATAAAGTATATGCCATCAGAGTTATTCCTATGCTTGTAGCCAATAAATATACACCAAAATCGCAGTTGTAAGTCACACAGACATGTCCAATTGCCTGTGCCACTGAGATCTAGCTCATCCAACATTATCATATCAAAATCGTCGGTGTCGGCACTTGGATTCGAAGATACCAACAGCCTGCTGTGTGGTCAGCAATGCCGACCATCACCAACCTTGGCCACGCCATTTTACAACAGCGATTTTGGTGTATTTCATTTCAGCAGTGGTGGGATTGGGAAATTTTGCCAGTATCCACATCAGTTTCCTTCGACGTTGTTTAGTTACATGCAGTTAGTCCAATACCAGTACGTGTACTTGTGTTTCATATCACATATGATGCGACAGGGATTTTTAAAGTATTGACATCAATTTTCTTTCGATGCACATAAATATTAATTACGTTGTAATCACCACAGTTAGGCCTGCATGCACTTTAGTGTGTTTCATTTCACACGAGTGATTTGGCTAAGGTTTCTGTCTTTTTCGCTGTTACCAATTACATTTATTGAACTATTTATTTATTTCGGAAATGTCATCAGACTCATTATGGCCACCTATGAGAAATCGTGATCGGTGAACTACTTAATAGGCTAGACTCTATTGAATTATTCTCCAATATCGCATTCGACAGCACAAGAAACGTACGGATGTAAGCCCAAACTTTTGGTCTTACTGTACTTTAAGTACATGTACATTACATGTATTCAATACACATTACTGCAAACCAAAGTCAGGAATTTGATTTTCTATTGGGAGAAGGCGCTTCGTGACCATCCCTCGACGGTATCACGTTATGTTAAAAGCGTACAAATACAAGATAAAAAAATGTGTATTTCTCATTGTCTACAAAACGACTCAATTTCAACTTTTTGTGTCCAACCAGNATGATTTAAGCGAAAAGTGACAATCTATATATATGTCAGAATTTTAAGAAGTCAAGGTCACTGAGGGCAATTGAGGTCATTGGAGAGGTAATTTCGGGTGTTGGCAAACGATAATCGGGAGTTTTCGCAAAGCCCCCGAAACGCCAACGCGAACGCGTCGCCAAACCCACTGTTCGATGCCACGAAGACAGCACCGAAGAAAAAGGTAGACGTTCGCGTTGGCGTTTCGGGTGCTTTGCGAAAACTCTGGCCCGTATTCTAGAACGTTCCTTAACATTAAGGTCGACCTTAAGTCTATTGTAAAACCATCGAGAACAATAGATTTAAGGTGGACCTTAATGTTAAGGAACGTTCTAGAATACGGCCCACTGTATTATAAGGAAAGATGCTTGAAAGGAAAACCTCTCCAACTTCCTTATCTAAAGTACAACTCCGTGAAAGTGTGTAAGCGTTTGGTACTGCTATAACCAAGACATACACAACACTGACCGGAATATGCTTGCCATTCCGTTTGCTCGCAAAACATTTCTGATCAAAAATATTCGTCACCGACTTTCTGATGAAAAGAAACCAACACACCTACTCCGAATTATTTCCATGATTCATAAAATACGTGTTTTACACAATCATGACAAAATTTACAAAACATCAATACATGTACATATATATTCACTGATAAAAATGAATGTTCTGGACAGTTACTCTGTGCAGGGGGCCTTTATCGTACAAAATCACAACTAAATCCGGTGCACATTCCCAGACATGCCCCCAAGCCCCCACTGTGATCAATCAAAAACTCCTAAGTCAATATGGCTTTATATCAGAAATGTCTTTTTGGATTGAAATGGTTAGAAATCAATGGTAACTCTCTATCGTTATTATTGACGACAAGAAATAATCGCGTGGATTAGAGACGAAGAATTAATTTTTAAGAACTAGGCCCTGTTCGTCGTAGGTTCGCGTTTGCAGGTAAGTCCATCATTTCTCCTTCATTGGAAGCTACATGTAAATAAGTGTAGAACAGTGATCAGGCCCTGGCCTTGGTTAAAAAATCATTTATCAGGACTCATGGCACGATCTCCTGGTTTGAAAGCATGTCAAGAGTACACTTAACATGTTTATAAGGGGTACTGATGCTTTTAGAAGTGTTTGCAAAAAGTAATTTGGTTACCAATGAAGCTTATTACTCTACATTAGGTAATTAGACATATGTGGGCGAAGGTTACACACCATCCACGAAGAGGTTTCGTTACTAGTTTCATGACGGTAGGGTACATGTAGTTACTCTACCAGGGCCGTACATGCAGCTGAAATAGGGAGGGGGCCAAATGCGCCCCAGACGTCAACGAAAAATGTGCTTTTTTTCAAGCAGAAAAACTGGCAAGAAAGGATCACCACAAAATGTGACCGCAAAGCAAGCTAGATACGGCCCTGCAACTGCAGGGTGCATCTGCATCATATTTGGGAACACATGACAGATGTCTCTGAAGAAATAAGGAAAACAGCACAAATATATTTTTCTTACACTTAGTAGACTTTCATGATGCACCTTGGACAGTTTCTTGGTCGTGATGAGGTAGCACTTGTTGCGCCAAATATGTTGCAAATTGACCCATACATCGGCCAAAGGCGATGTGCCAAGCCTGTTTATGCAATACATGTATGTACGAGACGTCCAAATTAATTACCCCTACCAGTCCCGATGGCCAATATGTCAGACTGTGGCCAAAAGTACGTCACCCCGGCGATGAACCTGTCTACGGTATCTAATTTTCATGCACCCTGAGTTACTTGGCAGTTGGTACCGACTCGAGAAGCTGCGAAGGTATGTCGTCATCGTATTTAGCCGTTTTATCTTTGAAGCGAACGAATGTCATCCTGAGACAGAGATTCTTAGCGCTTGCTCCTTTCATCACCGCACACAAACGTTAGGTTGCGGTGACTGAGGAAACGAGCATGAACCCCCCCAGGACTGCGATTGTCGTAGAGACCCATTGCAGAGTCACACCTTTTGACAGTGTACATCCAAAGGTAGGAGCAACATACGCAGTTCGGTTTTAGTAGTCTCACGAAGTTAAGTGCATCCGGGCCCCAAGTTCGGGAGGAAGCGTGGGACTACAACAGGCGGTCGAGTCCCTGGCGAATGGTGTTCTGCGGAACCTCAAGTGAAATCTGGGGCTCTTTGTATTACGGGCTAGGGAGAAATTATAACTATTTGGTGAGTTATAATGTTACAGCCAGACATACATGTACATAACATACATAACATATACAACAAGTCTATATCTAGGCTACTGTAAAGTCACGTTTATGAGGACTGGTCATTTTGGCAGATCTGTGTCAAAATTAATCAGTGGTCAGTATTACTCTTGTTTACGAATCGGGGGCCATATCCAGGAAGCCTCCGCAACTTTGCGTGCACGCAAATCTATTGTAAGGCAGTCAGTGAACAAAAGGGCATGTGCAGCCAAACAATAGACTTGCGTGCACGCCAAGTTGCGATGGTTTCGTGAATATGGCCCTCGGTCCTTTATCTGACACTATGGTCTGCTAATCCCCTCCCAACTTAAAAGGACACTATTTCTAAAATAAGTTATGCTGGTCGACAGATTAATTTTTGGCACCTGTCAACATAAACTCAACGGAGATTTTGCCGCACTTTGGTTGATGGGTATTATTTAGGATTTCTGTTGTATCTTAGTTCATTTACAACTGGTACTGCAGTTTTTCGTTACATCTTACCAAAATCTGTTGGATGTTTTCATCACACCCCTAGTTGCATCTTGGTCCAAACATATCTGACATAATTAGTACGTCTATAGATTGACCTTTTGATTGAGTGTGTAAGACAATTATACACCAATTGGGTAATCTGTAATTATGATTTCGCCATTCGCAAGACCGCAATAATGGTGCAATTTCGACTAGAATGTACATGAACTACATTCTGAATGATAGTTGTCACCCAAGGCTTTAAATCATGAAATATTACATCAGTGCAAACAAAACCCAATTACATTTAATCTGGGCCCAGTTGCAATAAAAAACAACAAAAGTTTTTCTTTGATAGTTGGAACACTGTCGCCTGTTGCCCGCCACAGTGTCTCCACTGTATGCTACTTATCAACAATTATGATGGAAAATAATGATAAATATAAAACCCCTTCATGATAAATCGATGTTGTTCTACTTGTATTCATTGCCAGCATTTTGTAAACAAGATACACTCGTTGTGTACAAAAACCAACAGAATTCCATACATCCTATGGAATTTTGGTACAGGTGGTTTGTATTGAGGTCCGGCTAAAATCTTACTGAAGTCGTCTATGGGACGTATATGTACATACAGTGTACATGTAAGACTGCACTGAGGACCCAGGATTCAACACCGTATCGTAACGCAACGATAGTTTGTGGCCAAACTCGCTCTCCTTGGGAAGTCCCCATCCACATCAAAGTTACGAAGAATTTACTCTTGTAGGACCTGTTCTTGATGGAATGGACTTTGAATGGGGGTCTGGTCAGGCCTATTTCTCCCACAGAACACTGAAATAATTCTCACAGGACTCCATAAGCAAGCAACTGGAGCGGTATTGCAATGTCATGTACCAGACTTTCGACCAACGAAAACCTCCCGAACTTGACCAAAAATGCCTTCAAAATCACCGAAATCTTTGAAATAATGAAAATTCCTTTCTTTCCCCTCTAGATATAAGTAAGGTCAACATAATCGGAAAATTTGAAGTCGATCCCTTGGGCCGTTTGGTCAGAACTGTGAACAGAATGAAAACCTGCTAGTAACAACGAAAACTGCGAAATCAATATGTCCATCACACTGTGCGGTGTGGTGGACATAATTATTTCAATGGGAAGGAAGGCATTTAAAATGCGGCTAGCAGTTTGTCCTTCGAAAGAGGAATTGGGCTTCCTCACTATTTCGAATGAACAGGAAAACTTACACGACAACGGGTCAGAAGTGCCCGCTTACTTGGAATAAGCTCTGCTGGTGCTCTCAAGGAACAACGGAATATAAACGACCCAAATAAGTTAGTTCAAGCTAAATGGACCTACAACTTCATGAACGAGTCTGTTTTCGGACATTTATCTTGACCCTGATGATGAAGTGGCCAGATTTCATCTCCCTCACGTGGGAATTGGAGTGGCAAGTTTAACGTACTGATGGACAGTGATGAGAAGTACGCATACACTGTCAGAATCATTGGAGAACACCGAGCAGAAACCCCACAGTCAGATGTCAAGCCTGGGTGTGCTTGGGCAGGATTATATAGACATCCTGCGAAAGTCAGCCATGACAGTCTCAGAAGGGGTATCACGAGTGATCTTGCGTAATCGCGAGCTTCGATCGTGGTCATTTCGAATGAGGAACTCGGCCGTGGCGGTTGGTCTCTCTCCGGGCTCTGTTCAGCACAGTACTAGTGCATTTGTACAGTTGGCTCCTGTGCTTACGGTCTGTACAGTGCACTAGGCCCAGGTTTGTGTACCCCTTCTGAGCTGTCATGGCCGACTTTCGCAGGATGTCTATTGCGTGCACTCTTGCGAGCTGTGAATTGCCCCATTGTGAGTAACTGATTACGTAATACTGTCGTGGCTGGATGTGGTTTGAAGGGCGTCCAGACGTGGGGTTTGAGCGTACCGGTTGCGCTTGTGATTACGTCGACGCCAATAAACAGACGTGATATTTCACCAAAATCGCAGTTGTAAGGTCACAGAGACCCCGCTTTGTCGGTGGGATCGCTCCACCAACATTCTTTACTTTCGGAAGTTAAAAAATCAAGCACTTTATGATCTGTATTTGGTTTTGCATAGATTACCTCGGTAGCAAACATTCCGTATTGACAGTCTACTGTCAGTGCAGTCATGATACGTGTTCATGTATTATGAGAACGGTGTCACCGTCATCGGAACATCAAACCGTTGAAAAACCAACTACTGAGACATACCGATACCACTGTTTAAAGTAAACACGATATTTGCCAACATTTTAAAGTTAACCGCGGGTCAGTGGTGTGAAATGAGAGCACAATGCAATACATATCCTTCGTGAACAATCTCTTCATACCATGTTTATTTAGAATTTTTCATCATTGTACTCGGCACGCTTCACGACGTCATGTAAATCAAATTCAAATCGGTATCCTAAAATAAACCTTTCAACATCTCCAACGTTATCTACTTAAAATAAAGTGAAACGAAAAGAGAGCGAAGCAAAAAAGACGACGAAAAAGACAGTGGGCCGTATTCTAGAAGCTTCCTTAAGTGTAAGGTCGACCTTAATCTTTTGTAT
>NMRB01000192.1:14015-54199 GCA_002633025.1 Notospermus geniculatus | reverse complement strand
CTATCCGAACTAAATAGATCCGCACTTAATAGAACCGGACTTATTAAACCCGGCAATTCTGTAATGGAAGCAGAACAAGAGCGGACAAATACCGGCTTTTTTGTAGTGGAAGCGCAACTATAAACTACACTCCTTTGAAAGATTTAATGCCTACAGATGAATTTGCTTGGCTTTTTTGCTGAGCAGAGCTACAGGGCGACGAAATGGGGAGGACACTGTTTCGGTCATCAGGTAATTTTTAAACACAAAGTCACCCGATCGAACAGAAAACTATTCACACACACGTTTTTAGGTTTCGTCGAGCCCCGACATGAAAATGCTAAGCACCAAAGATATTCTTTCATCACTAATATTTACCATACATAGTTTTGAGACTTCGATATTGAAAATCCACGCATGTTCATTGTCAGCGTTTTGACTGCTCCCACTGTTCCATTCTAATGGTCTACAATAGATATACATCTGTCCATCACGTGACATACACATATTCAATGTACAAATTACAGTGGTTTTTGATACATGTACATGATAAATGAGTGTGCCTATTTAACATTAGTAGACCATGATTGTCGTTATATACGTTTTGATCACATAAATTCAGGCAATATTTCATCCATTTTTCCTGACAAGTTCATATCTCCTACTCTCGAGCCTATGGTGAAGACACTTCACCATCTGCAGCTATGGCAGGCCCGGAAATCTGGATTCTACTCGTATTTGAATTCCCTAAATATAGTGATTATAGGCTTAGCTATTCTCATTGCTGCCTCAGACGATGTCGAGGAATGTAAAACAAAAGTCGCTGAAGGTAAGTTGATTTAGGAGTGTCCCCTGCATGGGTGAGACGAGAACGGACAAACTCCGTCCTCGGTTGGTTGTTGGTGTGCAAGCACCTGGCTGGGGATAGTAACTGTAACTCTCCAATACATACACCAAAATCGCGGTTGTGCGGTCACAGAGGTCTGACATGCCGGGGTCCAGCTCCTCCTTTTGGTGATGGTCGGCATTGCTAACCACACAGTAGGCTGTTCATCATCTTCGAATCGAAGTCCTGACATTGACAATGTTGGAAGAACTAAATTCCAGTGGCAAAGCCAGGTCTCGTGACCTCACAATAATTGAAATTAGCTATTATTTGTGAGGGTACAATGATTGATGCTTTCCCTGGCCAGTCGAAATGCAGATAATACGCGTCCTCATTCAAAGCATACAATTTGTAATGCTTCCCAAAATCATTCTAAAACTGATGGACGTACATGTATGATTAATTGTCATGTGAATCATTTTGATATTTTGCATACGAAGTGCTCTTCGCCATGCTGTACCACGAGTCTCGTTTCAATATGGAGACACCGTGTTTTAAGATTTTTATAACATTTTCATCCATGACTAAACGTCTAAATCAACAGTTCATGACAGTGGTTCATGTACATGTATTCATGTGCGTTTGCATTTTTAGCGTTGACTTTGGTGAGGGGTGGAGATGTCCCCAGTTGTACAATGTAAGGTCATGTCAATGACAAAAGTCCCATATAGACAAGCTAATGGCTGATATTCATAAAAGGTAGTAATGGCTGATATTCATAAAAGGTAGCAAATGCTTTTACTTCAAGGTTTGCTACAGTAGTGCGTTTACATTGGACCTCGCTGTGCAAATCTTAAGCATTTGCTAACTTTTATGAATACCAGCCAATGGGGGCAACAAAATGTTACTTATTCAGTCATACATTTACTTTGAGTTATACATGTAGCACTGTGATAGCCCCACGTGGATGGCCTCCCAAACGTTGTCGCTACCTAGGAAATAGGCCTAAACTGTGACCATCATCCTTCCCCATTTTCGGTAAAAAAACATAAACAAAGTGATAGGCCTAATTTGAGGATGTAGAATTCTGTAAACTTTTTTCTACGGTATGGAGCTCCTAAAATAAACACTTATAAATAGCCACTGTCACGATAGCATGGACCACACGTATGTCTCGCGGAATAATGTCATAAATGGATAATTATACATCATCATAATCATCATCATCATCGTTTGGTGTCAATAGAGGAGTAAAAACGCGAATTGCGGTAAAGACTATGACAGTTTCTGTGGTTCAATACATCATCATAAAGTTTCAATGGACAGACAACATTGTGTATATAATTTCTGGGGTCGAGCTGAATCCGGTGGCTATTTTTGAGACAGTCTAGAGCAGTCTTGGGGTTGTGCTGATTGGCTGTGAACATTCTGAGATTACCCGTCCAAGGAAGTACTCTTGGTCTATGGCAATACATGTAGTTGCCGAAGTGTACATGTAAGTTAGTTATACTTTAGCGGAATAATGTTATCAGACACACGGAATGGTTGAAAAGAACATGTTTGATTTTGTGTTTCAGGAATGGCCACATTTGTTTATTCGACAACAGATTTTACCTGGAACTCGAGTACTACGGGTAGGTCTCCGTAATACATTTCATTTAAGTAATGAAATGTTTTTTTTTTTCTTTTTCAGGTCTCAGTTTAATTCTAATCTACGTAGTATTCAGCCTTGACATGTCGAAGAAAGAGGAGATAAAAACTGAAGCACAGCTTCTGGAGTTCTGCACAGTGAGTGTTTCAGTTATGCAAAGATATATCTTTATAAGTTAAAGGAAATCCAATGGAGAAACTAAAAGCTTTCACTTAATATGAACGAAAACAAATGGTAATTGAGAGGTGAAGAATTTAATGTGTGGTGATAGAGTGCCTCTCACAATTTTCGAAATTATTAGGCCTATACGTCCGCTGGTGAAAAAAGGGGTCTTCGGATGTCACGAAAAGTTTTGCGTCTTTTTCAGCATATGTGCGATGAACTCATCAGGGGAGTAGTCTATGGTGACGAAATCGAAAATGAGAACCTTCTAAAGTACAGTGTAAGTACATGTAACGTTACATAGCCGCCTTGTTCAAGATTACGTTTTTAAACAACAGCCAACAGTTCAAAAACTCTTTTGAATTCCAGGGTCATTTTCCTCTGGCATAAAGTAGTTTATTGTTGCTCTAACGTAACCACCATTGACATAGACTCATATTCGATGACATCTTGTACTTGCCTAAGAACTTGAGAGCACGTTAAGTGTCTTTGGCATGCTCACTTGAACAGTCAACCCTCTTCATTCATACCCATCTTATCTTGGACTTTAGTTCAGATGTATGTCGAGATGTAATCATTAAAAACTTTTTAGAAAAGTATGTAGCTTGTTTTTTGCAAACCTTTGGATTAAAATTCCGCTGACAGTTGGCTGTACCGAGTGTAACCATTGAAATTGTTGACACTCATTCTGTAGCGAACAGGAAGAGTAGTCACTTGCCCTTGCTATCACTTTGATACACTCGTTTTCCGTCAAAGCTACTTACTTAGGCCTACATTATGTACTTACGTGCGTATGCCTATTATATAGGCCTACATGTACATGTACAATGTACCTTTATTTTTTTCCGTTGTCCCCTTCATGCCTCTTCAGACAATCATAGGGCATGGCTGTTTGTTTTTTTGGCGTAAAGCACTTTAAGGCGGGTTTGCTGAGCTTTTGATGCAAACCACTGTGTGGGCCCGAGATTTTTTCATAGTTTGGCGACCCCAACCCAACTGCAGTCATTGCCGGTGTACTAGCGGAGAAAGTCCTAGAATGATGTCCTCAGTAAAAGTCCATGCACTGACAACGCTAATGGTAGGGTTAGCGACATAATCCTTGCAGAGGCTTAATCCACTAGGGCAATAGCACCCGGACTTTGATTCCAGGTGGACTTTTTTCGCGTTCACACGGCCCCAAAACATATCACAGTTGTTCGAGGCACTCTTTCGAAACTCTGCGCCTGTGGCAAGTACCAGCAAATCTTACTTTTTAGGTTTTATCCTGTGCATGACTAAAGAGAATGTATTACTCCCAACTCGTACTTTCTAACTTGAACGAATTCTAGTTTGTGTACAATTTCATCATGGTAATGAAGCACTTCACTGAAACATTTTCCGATGGGTAATAATCGGAGCGTGCTTCTCAGCCGATGTAGATTTCTTTTTACGTGTGCGCAACACAGCACAATTATGCAAGCATACAAAAGTAGCTACGGTGTGTAGTCACATTTTGGTCGAAATCAATAGTTTTTTTTCAATGTTTAACATAGTTGATGTAGTTGAAGTACCTTTTACACGCCTTCTATTTCATGATGCATGGATTGGTTGCCACAAGGCAATGTCAAGCAAGCACAAATTCCATGTACATGTACATTGTACACGTAGCTGAAACATGTATTTTTGATCAACTTCTCCTGATTCCGCCTACGCAGCAGCATTTTTGTCAACCATCAATCCTCGGCAGCAATTTACTGCACAACACTGACTTTTTATAATACATTTCAGCGATTACTTGGCAATTATACATGTAATTAAATGTAGGTATTTTTGATTACATGTACACACGATTATGTAAATGTACTCAGGACATGACAAAGACGGAGGCCTAAAAACCAATGTTCGAAAACCACCCGACACGTATTATACCCACGAGTTATTTCATTCTCAACTTAGACTTACAGCTCGAAACTGCCTGTGCCAGATTTCTTTACCGAAGAATGACGGAAAGCCCCGAAGTGTTACGAATGGAGTTATTTGTGTTTCAATGTCCTAATTTGTAGAGATTTCGCAATTTTCTCTCTTATATCCTACAGGATAGCACACTGAATCTCGATGCCAAGCATCCCTGGGCCTCCCGTCTCATAAACTGTCTCGAACTGCATTACCAATGCACGAGCAGATGGAAAAAGGTACGATATATACGGCTCCAACATATTATGACAGTAATGTGGCACCGCGGCCCACTGATACCAACGTAAAATCAATTCTAAACAGAGTTAGTGTAATAGGAAGAGACACGTTAGTGGCGCGAGACCAAGTCTTCTACACAGAACAGACATCGACGATATGAAATATTTGGAGCCAGTTGCGATGGAATCGGATTTTCTTCTGGGGTCTCTACTTATACAGTACAGCCTCCTAATCACCTGACATTTTTGCAAGGACACCTCTCTATTGAGGACAGCAAAGTTCTAAATGCGGGTTATATATTTCTCCAGTATAGTTATTTTATTACCTCTGTAATCTGGACACCTCTTAATTAAGGCCAACGGCCCGTATTCGAGAAGCCTCCTTAACTCTAAGGTCCACTTTAAGCTTTTGTATTCTGCCCTGCTGCAAACAATAGCTAATAAAAGGTAGACCTTCTAGAATACGGCCCAACATCTCTCTGTCCCTAAGGTGTCCTTGAAAGAGAAGTTCACCGCATACTTTTCTAGACTATACACATAAATGGTACATTACATAATAATTAACCAGAAATCAAACTCACGTACCTTGATTCTTGCATCGTGATGTTAATAGATGTCAAAGTAGGCGAATCTGATGATGTCCTAAATGAATTATCACGAAGTTATTTGCTCTGTCCTTTGACCATGAAATCAATGATCCATCCTCTGACCATGAAGTCACTGATCTATCCTATGATCATGAAATCACTTATTTTCCATTTATTTTCCATTACATGGCGTGACTTGTTTTTTAGGTAAGGCGAACACACCCCATCACACCTGCAATAAAGAAAAAAAATGTCTTAACATCATACCACACTCAAAACACCTGGCGGTTCCTTTGTTTTACTTCATCATTTAGATATTTTGCTGCTTATTTTCAGCTAATTGATGAGAGCAGACAAGTCGAAAAGGATATATTTGACAGACTACACCAAATAGAGGTGAAAGCGGTTTATGGTCGAGACCAAATTAACCGTCTTGCAGACTGGAAAGATATACTAAAGGTAAGCCATTTAAAACAAGAGCAACGCAGCGCGTGGCATGTGACCCGACGAGTATATGGTGTTTGTCGGCATGGTCCACAGTTTCCTTGCAAGATGGCCGCCGTAGCTTTCATCTTGGATGAGCGTTGTGCTGGCCATCGAAAGGAGCCTTCCTCTCACAGAGACCAATCCTCACAAAAAAATTCAGGTTGCTCGCTCGAAGTGTTCTCACGATAAATGAAATCAAACGCCAACGGACGCCGACATCGACGCAGCGTCCCTGACAAAATGCCCCAAAACTTCGGGGGAATAAAAGGTCTCAAGATTTTTCAAAGGTTTCAACGCACCAAACTCAGAAGGTCGAGGACGTGTCCCCGTCATTGGAGAAGGGTATGACCGTAGAACTTCCTTTTTCCAGAGTATAGTTGATGTACACCACGACTCAATTGAAAATGTCCAAAGCCTTTATAAAGAAGCAATGGAAATCCCCAGCTTACGGAAGCGGCTCTCCTTGATAGAGAAACCAGAACGGGTTGTGCCGATCTACAGTATCAAGAACAATGATGTAAGTGGAAGAAATGCCCTTAAAATGATGTAGATTTGTAGGTAGCGAACGAGGTAAAGCTGCTTTATTCACACATGAATTGGCCACGAGATACGCCGGAGGGACTGGGCAGAGGGGTAATGTGACAAAGGCTGGGCCACACCAGCTTCCTTGACCTTTCGGCAGCTTTCCAGGGTTACACAAGTATAGATTACCTATAATACTCATAAAATAATTTCTGCTGCTTTCCAGCTGATGTTAAGACGTGGCGAAGAGCTTCTGTTGATTGAAAACTCAGACAGAGTCATATGGAAAGTAAGTCTGTCTCATAGGCTACATTTCTGTGTTTTGTACTTGTATGCCTTCATCAGAACTGAGACGGAAGATATTTTCTGATGAAGATTGCTGTCAAGAGATCAGGGCCGACCTCACAGAAAGTCCGATAGTGCTATCGGCGCCTATCGGTAGTTAGTTAACGCATTTTCCCATTAACTAAACCACCGATAGGCACCGAAAGCACTGTCGGACTTTCTGTACGGTAGGCTCAGCCCTGGTAGAGATTCCAAGTCACAATTTGACAGTGTACATGAAAGAATCAGTCTTCACCTTCGAATTAGACACGATTTGGGCTCCATCCTTTTACATGTACATGTACGTTCATAAAAAATGCCCCCAACGTCATTTTAGGGGTCGGCGAATTAGCGCTCTCACACTCTATGTAGCCAACCAGGGGGCCATATTCATGAAGCCTTCGTAACTTTGCGTGCATGCAAATCTATTGTAAGGCAGTGAACAACAGGGCATGTGCAGCCAAACAATAGACTTGCGTGCACGCAAAGTTCGAAGGCTTCGTGAATATGGCCCCTAGTGGTCTTATCCTTAAGGAGCTTGGTCTAGATTTTAATGGTCGACTTTGATGTGCACTTTTCAGGTAAAACAACCGGAAACCGGCAAAATCTACACTGCGCCCTCTATATTACTAATTCTGCCTGGACCTGACGACAAGGCGGAGGAGGCAGTTCAGGAGTAAGTAGAGCGGATGAGGTTTCTCCATTTTTAAAACTCGACTACCAAACACCTCAGCGGTCGTTTGGAGTAGCTCAGCAAAATTACAAAGTACGGTACATGTAGTGTAACCCAGTTACCCATAGCCTACTCCTTCCCCTGACCTTGTGTCGAGATCCTGTGTTTTACCCATGAAGGCTGGAAGGTTAGCACTGAATATTTACGCTGGAAAAAAGGATCACTCTGCGACGTAATGCATGGCGCACACGAGCGACTAAAATGGGGGCGACTACCGATGCGACTACTAGGTCGCACGCGATAACTACCTTTGAGGTCGATCAGTGATGTCATCCGCGACATCACTGATCTCCCAGTGAAGAATTTGTCGCAAACGAGTAAAAAAAACTTAAAAAACTAAAAATATGTTCAGTCGCTCCTGTAGTCGCAAGGCTAGTCGCCTAGAAAATCGCTCAAAAAATCGCTCGTGTGCGCAATGCTTTAAGTGCATCTGAATTCTGATCCAATCATGTACTGTTACCCAAAGGGAGGTTGATCGATGAATATGCCGAAGCACAAAATGCACATACATACTTGATACATGCTTCAAGCCTGTTTCTACAGAACCGCTCTCACACATCCGACCATGTTCCTGCGACGGTCTTCGACTACACACACCTGCGTGAATAATTCTTGACCAATGAACTCAACTGTACTGAATGAATAGGTCTAGGGACCACAAACTTCTCAGAATTCGTTCGTTCATGACCGGGAAATAGTCATGTAGTTCCATTCACCTCTTACTTCATCGAACACAATTATTTTTGGGGAAACAAGTAGGCCTACAGCAAAAAACCACAGGTCGCAAAGTGCAATTGAAATTGACAATCGTCGAGAAAATAGCCGCCACAGTCGTGACCATTGTTGCATCATCGTTTTAGGCTTCATGACCATCTGAATGCTGCCATCTTGCGGACGACGAAGATGACATCGGAGAGCCTCGTCAACCTTCTCACACTGTACCTGACCATCACAAAGGATGAAAAGGTATCTTTCCAAAATAATAATGCCCGCTGTACACGGTCAAATTTTTCATCCAATTTTTTGGAAATTCAGATTCCGGGCCTATTGGGGCTTCAGTGTATAAACCCGCATGTAGGCCTTCATCGAGCACATTCAGAAAATTGGATGAAAAATTTGATCGTGTACAGCGGGCATTACCCGTCTCCGTTATCAGACTGATTTGGTTTTGATTCCGTCTCCGCCACTAGATGCCGTTTGGAGAAAATGAGTGTGCTCCTCAAAGTAAGAATTGTCTCACGCGAGTTGGCTTTCAATGGGTATGGACTTCGTTGCTTTCTTGGCTTGCCTTGATAAATGAAACAAACGACTGTCCTTTGTTTTCTGCGGCCGAGTTTGCCCATGGAGAAAATACTTTCATGTGGAGGATCGCCAGATTGTCACATCATGCCCTGGCAAACCTGAACAATGGAAAAGCTGTGGCTCAACCTGAGTTCAAGATAATCTTCGTTGGTGCATACGGCTCTGTGTCGTTACATGTACGTTTTATCTTCCTAGGGTGCAGTAATCCAAAGTTCCGACAACACTTTAAAGGGGTGCCTGAAATCGACACTCAATGCGTTAGAGAGCGTCGCGAACAACCACCTAGCCGACGTCACCGGGCAGGAGGACCTGTTGGGTGCCGTTAGAAGCTTAATGCTACATGCCTCGCTAGGATCTGGTGACGGATTGGGTGAGTTGATGCAAACCAGTGCAAGGTAAAAGAGGACCATTTTTGAAGTACCGCCACTTGGTAATTGCCTAGACTCCGAAACTCATTAAGATCCTTTAGGAAACTGAAGAAGTCGTGATGCTGACCAAAATTTTCGGCTTTCCTCCGGAAAAAATTACATAGTGAAGCAAGCAAGCATTAACTTGCACGGCATCGAACACCATCCTTGAGAGTGTTCTTCAGGCAATCTGGCCGTCATTTTGATAGAAAGCCAGACCTTTACGTTCTGTCTGATTCTTTTCAAATTCAAATTTACAGCAGACGGTGAATCCCATCAAAAAATCCAGGAGGAATGTACTGTCTTAACTAAGTTAGTGGATCAATATAAGGTAGGAAACGCCAAAGAAAGAACTTTGCATCAATTTTTCGAGGTTGCAGTCCTTCGCAACGAGCGCAAAATGGCCAGTCAGTCGCTGATCACTTTTGACGTTTGTTTCCATTGATTTTAATGCATATAAGCAGGCTGAGCTCATGAGTATTTTCCACGACTTTCAGTCAATGGTGGACGAACTGCAACAGACGAATAACAAACTTGACGATGGTGCACAAGGAGGCCTGCAAGTCCTACGCATGAACGTTGGGCCGAAGTCTGAGGAGGGGACACGAATTAGACGGTGAGTTGCAGAGTTTGGTCAGGCGTTATCATCAATGGTTGTGTTCGTCTGGCTCTAAATCTCCTCGGTTGTGGTGTCGTTCTCACTGCCGACTAACTATTTGAGGAGGGCCCGAACGCCTCCCACTGCGTTTTGGTTTCAAAGGAACACTTGTTCATGTTCAGTTTTAAGCATGGCGCACACGAGCGATTTTTTTGAGCGATTTTCTAGGCGACTAGCCTTGCGACTACAGGAGCGACTGAACATATTTTTGGGTTTTTTAGTTTTTTTTTACTCGTTTGCGACAAATGCTTCACTGGGAGATCAGTGATGTCGCGGATGACATCACTGATCGACCTCAAAGGTAATTATCCCATGCGACCTAGTAGTCGCATCGGTAGTCGCCCCCATTTTAGTCGCTCGTGTGTGCCATGCTTTAGAGGTTGCATGCATGTATGTCCTGGTGGATTGTCTTACGGAAAGTATCAATGGTTTAGTTTGGCTGTCCATAGGTCCACTACATCCTGGCACGATTCTGAAGCAGTCACAGAAATTTCTTGTTGCATTTTCTAGATTTTGGGAGGTTACTTACATCACCAAGGAGATCAAGCGCGTGGAAGAGGTGACTTACATCCCAGACACTCCACTGACCCCTGGCTCGGCCGGCACCGTGGAGTACTCGGAATTCACCTTCGGGGAAAATTCGGAAACAGCCGATAGATGGAAAAAGGTACGATATATACGGCTCCAACATATTATGACAGTAATGTGGCACCGCGGCCCACTGATACCAACGTAAAATCAATTCTAAACAGAGTTAGTGTAATAGGAAGAGACATTTAGTGGCGCGAGACCAAGTCTTCAACACAGAACAGACATCGACGATATGAAATATTTGGAGCCAGTTGCGATGGAATCGGATTTTCTTCTGGGGTCTCTACTTATACAGTACCGCCTCCTAATCACTTGACATTTTTGCAAGGACACCTCTCTATTGAGGGCAGCAAATATAAATGGGTTATATATTTCTCCAGTAGTGATTTTACCTCTGTAATCTGGAAACCTCTTAATTAAAGACAACATCTCTCTGTCCTAAAGGCGTCCTTTATAGAGAGGTTCTATACCGTGTATTTTTCAAGTATTTTCTACACATGCGAATGGTACAAAACAAAAATGTACATTGGTACATTACACATAATAATTAACCAGAAATCAAACTCACGTACCTTGTTTCTTGCATTGTGATGTTAAGTGGTTGTAGGCAAATCTGGTGATCCCTGAATGAATGTCCTTTTCTTTTACCTATAGCATCCTGTGATCACCAAGTCATTTGCTCTGTCCGTTGACCATGAAGTCACTGAGCCATCCTCTGACCATGAAATCACTGATCCATCCTCTGACCATGAAATCACTGATCCATCCTCTGACCATGAAATCACTGATCTATCCTATGACCATGAAATCACTGAGATCCATCCTCTGACCATGAAATCACTGATCCATCCTCTGACCACGAAATCACTGATCCATCCTCTGACCTTGAAATCACTGATCCATCCTATGACCATGAAATCACTGATCCATCCCCTGACCATGAAATCACTGATCCATCCTCTGACCATGAAATCACTGATCCATCCTCTGACCATGAAATCACTGATCTATCCTATGACCACAAAATCACTTGCTTTTATTCTCCATCATATGGTGTGGCTTATTTTTCAGATGAGAAAAACACACCCATCACACCTGCAATGAAGAAAAAAATGTCTTAACATCACATTACATACAAAATATCTGGCTGTTCCTTTGTTTTACTTCATCATTTAGATATTTTGCTGCATATTTTCAGCTAATTGATGAGAGTAGACAAGTCGAAAAGGATATATTTGACAGACTACACCAAATAGAGGTGAAAGCGGTTTATGGTCGAGACCAAATAAACCGCCTTGCAGACTGGAAAGATATACTAAAGGTAAACCATTTAAAAACAAGAGCAACGCAGAGCGTGGCATGTGGCCCCGACGAGTATGGTGTTTGTCGGCATGGTCCACAGTTTCCTTGCAAGATGGCCGCCATAGCTTTTATCTTGGATGAGCGTTGGTGCTGGCCATCGAAAGGAGCCTTCCTCTCACAGAGACCAATCCTCACAAAAAAATTCCGGTTGATTGCTCAAAGCGTTCTCACGATAATCGACGGAAATCAAACGTTAACGGAGAGCGACACCGATGCAGTCGTGGCCCCGACATATTAGAGAGTTTGAGATCAGCGACTTATCACGGATCCTTATACGTGTACGGATAGAATTCTGTACAACGCGGACAAATTTTGTGTACATTTCGATCCGTATACGTATAAGGATCCGTGGTAAGTCGCTGATCTCAAACTCCCTAATACCCCAAAACTTCGGAAGCATGAACGTAACCAAGCTTAGAAGGGCGAGGACGTGTCCCCTCATTGGAGACGCGTATGATCGTAAAACTTCCGGCTTTTTTCCAGAGTATAGTTGATGTACACCACGACTCAATTGAAAATGTCCAAAGCCTTTATAAAGAAGCAATGGAAATCCCAAGCTTACGGAAGCGGCTCTCCTTGATAGAGAAGCCAGAACGGGTTGTGCCGATCTACAGTATCAAGAACAATGATGTAAGTGGAAGAAATACCCTTAATGATGTAGATTTGTAGACAGCGAACGAGGTAAAGTTGCTTTATTCACACATGAATTGGCCACGAGATACGCCGGAGGGACTGGGCAGAGGGGTAATGTGACAAAGGCTGGGCCACACCAGCTTCCTTGACCTTTCGGCAGCTTTCCAGGGTTAGCACAAGTATAGATTACCTATAATACTCATAAAATAATTTCTGCTGCTTTCCAGCTGATGTTAAGACGTGGCGAAGAGCTTCTGTTGATTGAAAACTCAGACAGAGTCATATGGAAAGTAAGTCTGCCTCATAGGCTACATATCTGTGTTTTGTACTTGTATGCCTTCATCAGAGCTGAGACGGAAGATATTTTCTGATGAAGATTGCTGTCAAGAGATCAGGGCCGACCTCACAGAAAGTCCAGTCCGATAGTGCTATCGGCGCCTATCGGTAGTTAGTTAACGCATTTTCCCATAACTATAAACCACCGATAGGCACCGAAAGCACTGTCGGACTTTCTGTACGGTAGGCTCAGCCCTGGTAGAAATTCCAAGTCACGATTTGACAGTGTACATGAAAGAATCAGTCTTCACCTTCGAATTAGACACGACTTGGGCTCCATCCTTTTACATGTATGTACGTTCATAAAAAATGCCCCCAACGTCATTTTAGGGTTCGGCGAATTAGCGCTCTCACACTCTATGTAGCCAACCAGGGGGTCATATTCATGAAGCCTTCGTAACTTTGCGTGCATGCAAATCTATTGTAAGGCAGTCAGTGAACAAAAGGGCATGTGCAGCCAAACAATAGACTTGCGTGCACGCAAAGTTGCGAAGGCTTCGTGAACATGGCCCCTAGTGGTCTTATCCTTAAGGTGCTAGGTGTAGATTTTAATGGTCGACTTTGATGTGCAATTTTCAGGTGAAACAACCGGAAACCGGCAAAATCTACACAGCGCCCTCTATATTACTAATTCTGCCTGGACCTGACGACAAGGCGGAGGAGGCAGTTCAGGAGTAAGTAGAGCGGATGAGGTTTCTCCATTTTTAAAACTCGACTACTATCAAACACCTCAGCGGTCGTTTGGAGTAAGAGCTTGCTCAGCAAAATTACAAAGTACATGTACATGTAGTGTAACCCAGTTACCCATGCTCCTTCCCCTGACCTTGTGTCGAGGTGTTTTACCCATGAAGGCTGGAAGGTTAGCACTGAATATTTACGCTGGAAAAAGGATCACTCTGCGGCGTAAAGTGCATCTGAATTCTGATCCAATCATGTACTGTTACCCAAAGGGAGGTTGATCGATGAATATGCCGAAGCAAAAAATGCACATACATACTTGATACACACTTCAAGCCTGTTTCTACAGAACCACTCTCATACCCGACCATCCTGTCGTTCCTGCGACTGTCTCCGACTGCACACACATGCGTGAATAATTCTTGACCAATGAACTGTACTGAGTGAATAGGTCTAGGGACCACAAACTTCTCAGAATTCGTTCGTTCATGACCGGGAAATAGTCATGTAGTTCCATTCACCTCTTACTTCATCGAACACAATTATTTCTGGGGAAACAAGTAGGCCTACAGCAAAAAACCGCAGGTCGCAAAGTGCAATTGAAATTGACAATCGTCGAGAAAATAGCCGCCACAGTCGTGACCATTGTTGCATCATCGTTCTAGGCTTCATGACCATCTGAATGCTGCCATCTTGCGGACGACGAAGATGACATCGGAGAGCCTCGTCAACCTTCTCACATTGTACCTGACCATCACAAAGGATGAAAAGGTATCTTTCAAACGTAATCCCCCGTCTTCATTATCAGATTGCTTTGGTTTCGGTTCCTTCTCCGCCACTAGATGCCATTTGGGGAAAAGATGTTCTCCTCAAAGTAAGAACTGCCTCGCGCGAGTTGGCTTGCAATGGGTACGAGTAATCCCTGACCGTGACGACTTGTCTTGACCAATGACAACGACTGGCGGTAGTTTTCTTCGGCCGAGTTTGCCTACTACGGAGAGAAAACTTGCGCGAGAATACTCTCATGTGGAGGATCGCCAGATGTTGGTGGAGTCGACTTCAAATCTGTGTGTGCCAATCGACATTCTGTGTCGTTACACGTACATTTTATCTTCCTAGAGTGCAGTCATCCAAAGTTCCGACAACACTTTAAAGGGGTGCCTGAAATCGACACTCAATGCTTTAGAGAGCGTCGCAAACAGCCACCTAGCCGACGTCACCGGGCAGGAGGACCTGTTGGGTGCCGTTAGAAGCTTAATGCTACATGCCTCGCTAGGATCTGGTGACGGACTGGGTAAGTTGATGCAAACCAGTGTAAGGTAAAAGAGGGCCATTTTCGAAGTACCGCCACTTGGTAATTGCCTAGACTCCGAAACTCATTAAGATCATTTAGGAAACTGAAGAAGTCGTGATGCTGACCAAAATTTTCGGCTTTCCTCCGGAAAAATTACATAGTGAAGCAAGCAAGCATTAACTTGCACAGCATCGAACACTATGCTTGCGAGTGTTCTTCGGGCAATCTGGCCGTCATTTTGATAGAAAGCCAGACCTTTACGTTCTGTCTTATTCTTTTCAAATTCAAATTTACAGCAGACGGTGAATCCCATCAAAAAATCCAGGAGGAATGTACTGTCTTAACTAAGTTAGTGGATCAATATAAGGTAAGAAACGCCAAAGAAAGAACTTTGCATCAATTTTTCGAGGTTGCAGTCCTTCGCAACGAGCGCAAAATGGCCAATCAGTCGCTGATCACTTTTGACTTTTGTTTCCATTGATTTTAATGCATCTAAGCAGGATGCGCTCATGAGTATTTTCCACGACTTTCAGTCAATGGTGGACGAACTGCAGCAGACGAATAACAAACTTGACGATGGTGCACAAGGAGGCCTACAAGTCCTACGCATGAACGTTGGGCCGAAGTCTGAGGAGGGGACACGAATTAGACGGTGAGTTGCAGAGTTTGGTCAGGCGTTATCATCAATGGTTGTGTTCGTCTTGTTCTACATGTAAATCTCCTCGGTCGTGGTGTTGTTCTCGCTGCCGACTAACTATTCGAGGAGAGCCCGAACACCTCCCACTGCGTTTTGATTTCAAAGGAACACTTGTTCATGTTCAGTTTTAGAGGTTGCATGCATGTATGTCCTGGTGGATTGTCTTACGGAGAGTATCAATGGTTTAGTTTGGCTGTCCATAGGACCACTACATCCTGGCACGATTCTCGAAGCAGTCACAGAACTTACTTGTTGCATTTTCTAGATTCTGGGAAGTTACTTACATCACCAAGGAGATCAAGCGCGTGGAAGAGGTAACTTACATCCCAGACACTCCACTGACCCCTGGCTCGGCCGGCACCGTGGAGTACTCGGAATTCACCTTCGGGGAAAATTCGGAAACAGCCGAGTCGGAGCAGATCACGAAGACCAGTGGCGAGGAACGCAGGCGTTTCCTTATAGAGGGCGTCGTCGATCCGAGAACTGGGGATGTTGTCTCGTTGAAGGATGCGTGTGCGTTTGGCATCTTGGACCAAGCCAACGGGGAGTACGTCGACATTACCACTGGGGCCCGTTGTCCCATACCGGAGGCCATGAATGATGGCAAGATTGTCGTGACCTTCCAAACAGCCGTTAAGAAAGAGGAACCAGCGAAGTCGTTGGGGGTCGTCACCATCAAATACAAACAAGCTCACAAGACAAAGACGTACCAGGTGCGCTGCGTGGTCCACCCAGTCACGGGTAAAATGCTACAGAAGGAAGAGGCGATCGATCAAAACATTCTCGACGAAACGTGTTCGATTTACAAAAATCCGAAATCAGGAAATGAAATGCTCATCTCAGAAGCAGTCAAGCGGAAGTTGGTCATCGCGGACGTCGAAGTGGCAGACGCTGAAGACGAGGAGGAACCGGAACCCGAAGAGTCAGCGAAATCCTACGTCATATCCGGCGTCGTAAATCGGCGTCTAAAACGGCGAGTGTCCTTCAAGGAAGCTACTTTGACCGGTCTGATTGACAGAACGAGTGGCGCTTATATAGACAACGTGACCGGTCAACGATTGTATGTTGGGGATGCAATAAAACGGGGATTTCTGAAAGCCAAAGAGATTGATAATCCAAAGTCACTGGACATTGATCCAAAGAACCACGTAGTCATTGAAAAGGTTGAGCATATTCGACAAAAGGTTCTGAGGCCTCTGAAAGTCATCAGGGCATTTAGGGCCATGCGAATGGCAGGGCTACTTAAGGGCAAACGGAATATAAGTGAGAATGGCAACGCGGCGATACATGAGGAGAACCACAATGATGCGGACGGGAAAAACTAATTGATCGCTCATTAGGCATTACATTTTACTTGAATTCTTCTGTATTTTGAAGAAGTGTTTGCAATGGTAGAAGTGGTGTACGAACGACTGGATACGTGGGTGGATATGGCTGAAAATGGAGTGAGCTCAGTGGCTGGCATTTGCAACTGCACTGTTACTCTGGTTACAGAGTTGCAGACAAATTCTACAGCACTGACCACAACTAGGCCTTTACATTTTGCAAGATTTATCTTAAAGGCTCTTTATGCCAATCAGTTGAATTCTATGTTATGTATTGTAGGCCTACATACAGGGGTTGCATTCGTTACAATGGTTACAAGGGTTTTTAAACTGTGGTTGCCAAAAAACCACTACACTGTAAAAACTAACAAGGACTGAAACCCATGGGAATGGGTTCATTCCTTGTCCCCTGATTGGGCCCATTTCCCATGGGTTTCTTTCAATGGGTACAAGAGAATGGGTTCATGCCCAGAATATTTGTTCTTTGGGTATGAAATGAATAGGTCCTTACGTTGCAGTAACCCATAATGACCAGTTTCAATTTTCATAGGTCACTTTGGCCCATCTACGATTGCTACCCGTCAGTTGTTGGCACCCGGCATGAGCAGCTTTTGGGTCCAACTGACCTATAGGTTTATACTACCCAGTTGGGTCATTTGAACCCATGGGGAAATCAGTATTTGAACCCATGTGACGGACAATTTTTTACAGTGTACAACAACAAAGGCTACAAACATGTACTGTACGATCTATATGCACCCACTTATTCGAAGTTGAGGGTGACAGACATGCAACCATTGTAACCGTGGTCGAACGCTTGTGCTTGGGAATCTACTCCATCTTTCAGGCTTTTATGTAATATTTAGGTACCGGGCCACACGACGGATAGGGATTATTAGGTGTTTTCGCTTGCAGGACAAGCTTCTAGTGTCACTTTGCTCTTTGATACTTTTTCACTCCAATCTAGATCATTCTTCAGCATTTTCCTCACTATTTACGGACTTCGTGTTGTTGACATTGGTAAGGTGGATACTGCATCACGTACAGTTGTATTAACAAGATTATGCTCAATTTTCCTCCTTATTTCGACGATAAGCTGGTTTCTCCCCAGCAAGAATTTCACAATTTATTGATCAATTACAGATAGAGAGTTACTGATTGTGTATTATCTGAAGTGGAGAAAAGATGTATTTGTGACCGTCTCTGAGAAAACCCGGCCAAAGTCGCTGGGGAGTGACATAGGCCTAATACCTGATCTATGTTGCACCATCGATAAGGCTTTATTTGCCACCAACAGATCGGTGTTTTTTTATTGTGATGACACTCTCAACGTAACCTACATGTATTAACCATGGGGTGTTCAGCTACTTTGACCGGGTTTTCTCATAGACGGTCACATTTTCTAAATCTAACATACATGTAGGTATGTAGTGAAAAAACGAAGCAGAACGCCATGCCAGTACCACCTGCAAACCTAAGTTTTTTTATAGCTTATAATTTTCTTACATGTAAATTTTGACAGAATTCAACCGAAAAAGGGAATTTGCCAAGGATATTCACATCGTATAGACCGATGGGCGACGAAGCAATTGTGAGATATTAAGTGGTTTCTATTGTTGAAAGAATGCAGCGTAGTATTTATTTTGACGTGAATGTAGACCGAACGTCCATTTCAGATCACTACATAACATTCAAATAAAGGAATTTTAAGCCACCAACGCGACTTTCGTCTTTTGCGATCAAAATACTATCGTTGCGATAATTGGTGTGGCCAGAAATCAACCGTGGCCACGCTTTCTCCACTTGGCCTACAGTTCAATTTCACTGTAAGCTTGACGGAGTTGGTCAGGCGGCGAAATGATCAGGGATCCTATTGAAGAAGCTGTGGTAACTTTACGAAGTGGGTAAACTATTGTGCATTTGCGGCAGAGCCTATTGTTCACTATCAGGTTGACAAAGGATTTGCATATCCTTTGTAGCGGGGGCTTTGTGACCAGCAAACTTTGACAACTCCATTCCCTCAACATGATGATATAATTTCAATGAACATGGAAAAACAATGCCCATGGAACGAGCCCTATGTCTATTTCAATGCTTTGGCATTCAGACAATGCATAATAACATAAAGGAATCAACCATGGTTGATTCCTTTATGATAATAAAGATCACTGATCAAGGTTGACTTTTGGTCGTGGCCTTGCCAATTATCGCAACGTACAGTAAGTATAAGGCCTTTTTATCATCTTGTGACGTGTATATTAAGGGCCGTATTCTAGAAGCTCCCTTAAGTGTAAGGTCGACCTAAATCTATTGTGTGCTACCCTGCGAACAATAGCTAAAGGTCGACCTTACACTTAAGGAAGCTTCTAGAATACGGGCCCATGATTTATGATGGGTCTCCTTGACTCGATTAGAAAATATCATTCAATACAACTTATTTTCAAAACACAAAATACATAAACGTACTTGACCGATATGTCAAACAATGCCCTAACCCGTAGGATGAATACTATTGAAATCCGAGGCCAGTATTGGTGAGGAAAGGGGACGCGAGCAGAAAACACGGACTGGATACAGCGGGCAGCGCACATCAGGTGACATCGCAAGTGGTCTGGGGCCTGTTTCAAAAAGTAACTTTAAGCTAATGGTACCATTAACTTCAATGCATTTTCCATTTGGTTAAAGGTACCAATAGCTTAAAGTTACTTTATGAAACAGGCCCCTGATCATCACCGAACAAAATCGGCTATTTGACGCCAGGTGCCAGCTGGACAGCGATCAACGGAGTCTTCCTGTCAGCGATGGTCGCCCGATATCAAACAATACCAAAACCCTATCGACACGACTTCCATTAAATAATGATAAACCTGGCACATGAAAACCAAGATGGTGGACCAAATCACTCGTGCATCAAACAAATACACGTATTTATGAAGGAAATCTAGTGAATGCGAGTGCTTTCGCTTCAGTTTTGTACACTCTCAGTCTCCAATGCATTTGTACAGCAGAAATGAGATTAGATTTTATTCATATTACCAAAAATAGATAAGAGAGCCAATGCCCGCACACGGCTTATATATAGAGGCATAAAGGAATCAACCACAAAGGTTCAACTTACAAATTTAGCATTTTATAAATGTGGACAGTATCCCTTTAAACCTCAACAGGTTGGCATTCTGACTCTTCCATATGATAGGCAAGACCCTTAGTGTATCCCTCAGTTACTTAATCGTTCGCAGTTAAACCTTTGTTTGATTCCTTTATGATAGAGGTACACGGTACAATACACTACACAGAAGCAAACATAGCACACTATAAAGGCCTGTCTACATCATCAACATTTCCAAACACTTCAAAAACATCCAGCTGCAACATTTCCAAAACACCGTTGTTCTCGGTTTGTTGCACAGTGTGGACTGGACCTGCAACCATTCCAAAACAATATTGAAAACATGTGTTGATAATAGAGTTTTCGCAAAGCCCCCCAAACGCCAACGCCAACGCCAAACCCATTGTTCGATGCCACGAAGAGAGTACAGAACAAAAGGATAGACGTTCGCGTTGGTGTTTCGGGGACTTTGCGAAAACTCGCTAATGTTGCAGAGTGCAGACCACCCCGAAACAAGTCGCAACATTTCCAAAACAGTTTTTAAAATGTTTTGTCGCAGAAATGTTTTGAAAATATTGATGGTGTTGACAGGCCTTAACGGCATGAAAGCACAGATCGTTTCACTTTGCACCCCCAGCTGTTGGCATAAAAAATATAAAAATGTAAAAAACGAAACGACTGAAGAAAAATTATCTATAATGATTCGCACAGTTAAGGCCTGTCTACACCATCAACATTTTCAAAACATTTCTGCAACAAAACATTTTGAAAACTGTTATGGAAATGTTGCAGCTTGTTTCGGAATTCGTCTACACATTGCAACATTGTTAAAACTTGTTTTCAAATTGTTTTGCAAAAGTTGCAGATCCAGTCCACACTGTGCAACAAACCGAAAACAACGGTGTTTTGGAAATGTTGCAGATGGATGTTTCTGAAATGTTTTGGAAATGTTGATGGTGTAGACAGGCCTTTAGCAATGCTGCCCCGAGAAGGCGAAACAAATCTTAAGTATGTAATATTAATACCGATTACATCCTCTGACTTCTAGCCAAACGAACGACGCTATAAAAGATAAACAGATCACTTCCCATTTCCAGTCTGCGCACTCAGGGAGAGGTTATGTACAAGTGGGTGTGTTTCAAAATTGGCCACCCAAGAAAATGGGGCAAAATTTAACTTTGAAATGAACACAAAGATTTGTGCCATTGATTTTCCAAAAATCAAATGTAGTATTTAATAATATAGACCTTTAACTTTAGTTTCTTCGTCTGGGATGTAAAGTGTACACTCATTTGAAGGAGATTATCAAAAAATATTGAGCTTACCAGCAAAATCTATCGTTCCGTCCGACACCAAAATTACTTTCTGCTGTCAGACTTTAAAGGGTTAATAGATCAATTAGTCTGCAGTGCCATAATTTACAGCTCCATGATACCTAGATCTGACATGAATATTGTAGTTTCAAGAAACAGCCTTTCACCAGTAGACGAAAGAATGGTGAACATTTTCTGGTGTCCGACGGAGCACTTTTTGAAACACACCCATGTACATGTACGTCATGCCATGCATTACGATACAATGCATTCCAAGCTACCGAGTCATCACTCGGAGTTACGCCTTTACAACACACCCAGTACGGCACCTTCACTGCCAGTGGTACTTTCAACAAAAATAATAATACCACCCAATTTCGAAATCTTCTAGTGACCCTGTCACATACATTGGTATGCATTCGTTGAGAGCTTTACATTGTGTGCCGTCCGTGTCTGCGAAAGATTTCATTTTCAGGTTAGGTGTCGTTCAAGTATTATTTGCATAATTTCGTGTTGGTAAACGTCGCTATGGCAAACTTGGAAAATGAGAACAAAAATTAAACATCATAACTGAATAAATACATGTAATGTTTACCCAGCGTCTCAAGGGCGCTGCATGATGACATAGTTACTCCCCATATTCCTATCATGTCTGGTTGCCTTGGTCTTTCTAGAAATTCGCATAGCTCATTGGCTGATATTCACAAAAGCTAGCAAATGGTTTTACTTCATGTTTTGCGGTTCATGTACATGTACATTTACACTGGACCTCGCTGTGCAAATCTTAAGTAAAAGCATTTATTTGCCATTGGGTCATATGAATAAAGACTAGCAAATGCTTTTACGTCAGATTTGCACAGTATTGCCTAATGAGGATTCTCACCACACCTCATTTGGGACTACATTGGTCCGTTACTAATTGAATGTACAATTAGTTATTTCAAACCATGATTACCTATAGAAAGTCACTGGCGTGACAAGGGAAGAATTAGGCCTTCCCAGACTTGTTCTACTTTGGTTTAGTTTTGTTTTGTTTACTGTATCCATGATTACTCGCCTGGGTAACATGACACAACAACTTCATGTATATAATGTAACTTGTCTCATTCTGTATTCACTTTTGAAAATGTCGTAAAGACAGAAAACCGGTTTAAGGCATACATCATTAGAACTTCAGCCAATGTTTATTTAATTTTCTTATTGCCTAATGCATTTGTATTGCAAAATTCAAGTGAAAGCATTTACTAGTCTTTATTCATATGACCCACTGTCTCTAATACTTCCATGCTCGTCGGCAAAAAGTAGAAAGGAATTGATATCTTCATGCTGACAATTTGGCGGTTTACTCCCGTTTCACCCAATTCGCTCCTTAAAGGGCCTCTAGAGGCAACTTGCTATTGGGCTACTGACAGTACTGCGACTATACAACAGGTGGCGCTAGTAACCATGAACTCATGAATTGTGGATCAGATTTTGACACTGATGAAATCTTCCTTCAAAAATGACGCCCAAGTTGGATCCTCATCCATCAATTCTCGGTTAGTAATCATATCAATATGCACTAAAAAGCTGCCTCTAGAGGCCCTTTAACCTCCTCCAATCAACATTCTAAAGAATATCCTTAGCCATCACCACATTGCTAACGATGTCCTTTATATCAATTGTGTTTTGGTGGTCCTTTAGGTAGTAAGTGTGTGCCCAATGATGATTCCCATAATGCCCTGGAACAGGCTTATTTGTGAAGTTCATCTTTCGGTGCTGTTCACAAACTAACTGCTCTGCCTTTGATAGACTTGAATTTTCTAATGGACGACATATACTTTTCACTCTCTCCATGAGCTTCGGATCAATTGTGGGGTAGAAAAAATGTGGTGGCACCAGGTGGACACTATTGGAAGGGCTAGGATGACTTAGCGACGAATTGTACACGTTGTACAACTTGGTTATCATAAAAGGCCCAGTTGACGACATCACGGGAAGACTTGCTTTGACAAATGGAAAAATTGACAAGCCCTTCTGATCTTTCAATCCCTCCACAACCTTGGAAAAAAAAGGATGTCTTTTTCGACAGGCCATGAAAGCGTTGCAGGCTGTAAAGTCGACCCCCCAAAACCAGCGTGCGTGTTCTAAGGGCTCCTGGCTCAGAAAACACGGTGCGAATTGTTCTGGGGTCAGGAGAGAATCCAGCGGCTTATTGCTCTCCATATCAATGTCGGCGTAGATTCCACCAAACTCGTACAAAATGAAATATCGAATGACGTCAGCACGATTGATATTATGCCGGTAACTTTCAAAAAGATCAAGGAATGTAGGATACCGTTGTTTGATAAACCGTAAGCAGTCATCATCACTCCAAAACCAGTACTGCCAATCAGGATGGTTCTTACGCCACGACTTTATCCATTTGGCATATTCCTTTGGAATCTTCTCCGATTTCCACGTCTGGTGTATTATTTTTGGAATTGGCGTATTTTCCAAACTGGGGGGACGAGGTAGCGGCAGTGAGTGCTCCACAAATACGACGTTATCCTCGAAGTACAGAAGTCCAAGTGAGAACAATATTGAGAATGTGATGAACAGTAGAATGAACACCGGCAGCCCCATCTTGGTGGCCCGGGACCGGCTGCATCCTCCTCTCATCCTGAAACTGTCGATAGGCCCGGCAGTTACGCCTTGGAGCCTGAAAAAGAAATCAAACTCTGGTAACAAACGCCAATCTCCTACGCAGAGGTCAGACGGTTTCACCTCACTGGAGCATCATAAAATGCGGAACGACACGGCACTGCGGAGGCATGTCGTCAACCCCCCCCCCCCCTTTAAGGGCCTGTCACACTGAAGTAGTTCTCAAAACGTCCTGCCCCGTCCTAAAAAAATCGTAAATCGGGCTAGAACGTGTAACCTTGGCAAAATAATGCTTTGATGTTGTGGAGCACCCTTCCCGTCCATGAAGTCCGTGAAAAAGACTGTAAAAAGTTGCCACTACGTCCACTCCGTTCGCACGCAGTTTGAGCCCGTTCGGCAAAATTTTCAAGAACGTACTGAGAACTAGCTCAGTGTGATTGGGGTATTACTCAAAGTTGAGGTTTTATTCCAAACCCTAATCACCCTTAATTACCCTCCTCGTCTGTTGTGCAGCTAGCCATGAAGGCTGTTCTTGGAACACGCACTCCCACAGCTCACTGCATAAAGCAACAGGCGTAATTAAGCCTAATTAGCATATGTGTGGTGCTGGGAAGGTGTGAAGAGTGTTTGTTTGGCCCAAGTTGTTTGGTCAGGGTTGACTGTTCGATTATATTGTACATGTAGGTCTATACAGACATTGGGCATGCAGGGCTGAGTTTGAACAAATGCACTTGTTCTCCATAAACTCCATTAAAGCTGACGTGAACGAACAAAAAGCCCCCATGCGACGAGCAAGAGAATTGCAAACGCCCTGCAAACACCTCAAACGAAGGCTCAGAACATGATACACCCCACGACGCCAGGAGGGCGCCACCTTATTTGCCTTCAGGCAACAGAGCTGTCAACATCTCCGGATACCTCTTACACTACTCAAAGAAAAAAAATTGAAGTCATTTAGACGGGATTCGAACCGTCGACCGCCTGATTTGTAATCCACCGCTCTATCCACTCGGTCAACGAGCCAACTGACAGGGTAATGATTTATGTTTGTCATAGACGTACATGTAGGCCTTCGACTTATGTTATAATGCTTCGAAGAGAAAACATGTGAAATCTTCCAACAAGTTCGGTGGCTGAATGGGGAAGACAGCGGGACAGAGATAACAAGGTGCGGGTTCGATTCCCAGCTGGGTCAAACTTTTTTCTTTGAAAAAAGTGTTCAGCAGGAGCTCACCACAGGATGTTGACACCTCGAAAGCTCGATGACAAATGAGGTGGCGCCCTCCTGACCTCGTGGGGCCTATCATGTTCTGAGCCTTCGTTTGAGGTATTTGCAGGGCGTTTGCAATTCTCTTGCTCGCCGCATGAGGTCTTTTTGTTCGTTCACGTCAGCTTTAAGGCGGTGACAGACTGGTCCGTTCCGTGTGCGATACGTATCCGCCCAGCACGTGTCCGACACAGCAAAAAACGGAGAGCCGTGACAGACTAGTGCGACAAGTCTACAGCACATGGTCATTTTAGCCATGGCCGCCTATCAAGAAGGAAGCGATTCGTCCGCGACTCGGAACAAAAAGAGCTGTCGAATTCAAAGAATTTCATAGGGATAATGTCCATAAAAGGTCAGCGTTGTGTGTCCGCAGTCCGTAAAAATCGCCGACCCAGTTGATTCGGTGCGGGATAACGTGCCGTGTCGGGTCGGATACGCACCAGTCTGTCACATCAAATGGAAATGAGTAGAAAGTGATTCAAGCGGAGCAACGGACCGTATACGGACCAGTCTGTCACCGCCTTTACATTAGGAATGCGCGTGATCTCATTTGAAGAGGAATTTATTGAGTACCGGTACAAACATGATTTCCATTGGTGAGGTATCACATTACGTCGAGCACACAGACCGAAGTAGAATTTTGTGCTCGGTGACAAAAACGAACAAAGTTGGAAAGACGAAGATCTTGTCTGAAAACATGACCTAAACGGCCGCAACATTTAGGTCTATGTTGACTGATGTCGTGCATGGGATGAGTTGACCCAGTCTTTGACGTAATCTACGACAGACCAGTGTGTCATCAGCGAAGAGTTCAATAAAGTACTACATGTTCCAGAATAGACAGTGCATCGTTCTTTTATCTCTGGCCCCGTTGATTACCAAAAATAATTGATATAATTTACACTAAATTTCATCGTATTTCTGTTACATGTATATTCAGAGTGTTTAAAATTGTGTTATTATTGAGAAATATCGCCCGAAAAATCAAAAATCAGACAAAATGTCATGTGATTTTAAGAAAATTTCTCAAAATGGGAAAAAAATTTCTCCCAATTTGAGTAATTGAAAAATTCGCGCAAAATTCCAAAATTTCCCACTCTTTATTTTCCACTTTTATTTCTTACTCCCTTTATTCTAATTAATGAATCTTTTATTTAAAAAATCAAAACTTAAGTCAATCGATTGAGAGTGAACAATTCACACAAGCGATACATTGCGTTTTTCCAAAATGGCCGCCAAGGCGTAAATTGTACAGGACGATTCATCCTGGCGTTATCAACGATAAAATTTTAGGAAAGGAGGAGTAAAAATTACATAACTTACCTTCGTCACCTCAATTGTGTGCGGGTGATTCACACTGAAGCATCTGGGATACTGGACGACGAAGAGGAAAAAGCCAAACGGTCCTGCTGGTCAAGACGACAACGCTGACACCGGCATTGTGCGACTGATGTTGCCATCCGATTCGTTGGGCTGCACCTGCGCATTAGGCGCTTAGGCCGTAAAATGCCACGGAGCAGTCGAAAAACACGCTGTGGTACATGCGAATCGACAACAGTACGTATTATGCTGTGTCCGGTAGTTGTTTTAAACTCATGTAGACGGCACGTCGTGATGAAACTAGATCAAGTGTTGTCAAACATGCGGTGAATTTGAATGATCAGCAAATACACAACGGTTATACACGTACACGTCCATCCTCCTTGCACATGCTTCGATTTGTTCGCTGAGAAAAATTGATCAATATGCTGTTGGCGGGGTAGACCTCCTCAATTCGCCCATTTCGTCCTGAAGCGGAATGAGCGAGCGGAACACAGCGGCTGCGTAGGGTAACTAAGTGATAAAATGAATAAACTGATCATCATTACATCACGTTTGGAATGACGACGACTGTAACATTGAAGTCCGGTATAATGACGTACATTGTAGTAGTCGAGCTTGAGGAAGATGTAATGTACATACATGTAGGGTTTAGAATATTTGCCAGTGTTACTAGGTCGTTCAAAATGTCCCCTCGTCACTTGCTTGCCTGTCTTTAGGGTGGGGACGTTTTTTTGCCTACCCTACAGTCACAGTTAGTAACAAGAGGTCATTGATATTACAGAGTTTAAGAGATCACACGCTAACGATAACGTTTACGTTAACGCTATTTCTTGCATGTATTTTATGTACAAAAAATATCGTTAACGTAAATGTTATCGTTAGTGTGTGATCTCTTAAATTCCCTAATGTCATAATGGTTCCCGTACATGTAGGTTCATTAAATACAATGTAAGATGGAAATTGTCATATGTCATCCTTAGTCAATAACCTAAGCAGTCAGGAACTTTTGCCGCATCGGGAGGTGACCTCCCAATCGAAAAAACTCCCAGTCGGGAGGTAATAACCGAATTGAGTTTTCGTACACCTCCCAATTGGGATTTCAATGTTCTCTTCCCTTCCCAACTTTCATCAAATATTGGGGAAAATCAACGTCAACTCGGCCAGAAAATTTACTTCAATCAGAAATTTTTTTCACATCAACCTTGATCTTTGTTTCACGTTTTCCACTGGTTACGACCATGCGCAAATGCGCGATGTGATGCGCAAATCAGTTCTTAGATTTTGAACTGCCTGATCGAGACATTCCTCCTGTTCAAGCAACAAAAAATTACAACATAATATCCCGTTTCGGACACAACCTCCCAGTCGGGAGATGCAAAATCCCAATCGGGAGGTGATCTCCCGATGCGGCAAAAGTTCCTGACTGCTAAGTGTGGGTGATACCATGCATCTACCTCTGCCACGGGCAGTTCCGTGGATTGCCACTAGGGAATGAGCTCAGCTATAGGTAGCCCCCCCCCCCGCCTTAACTAGACCTGGGATAAAACAAAACACTCTATTGCTGAGTTTTGGTGCAGTACTAAAGCCCTTTTGAGGCCCAATGAGAGGTTGCTGGCACAGTTTAACCCTTTCACTGCCAAAGCCAATTTGAACTCACAAAACAGTAGTTTTGTACACGTACATGTAGCTGGGTCTTGATTTTGTAATAGGGGGTGCCCGGGTCTGTGTTTTGTTGCAGTTGGGTCTGGGGTTTTTGGTCTCAGGCCTTGGGTCTTTGTTTTGTACACACACGACTTTGTGGCAGGGTTGCTGTAAGACTTCAGCAGCATTTGGATGGTTTGTTACTTTCATTTATCAAGAGCCACTGATAGAGGCAGTGATGAAGGCAATAGTTTCTATATAAAATGGACTGTTGCTGAAACTCTATGATTGAGTGGGAATATGTACACTTACCTACATGTAACCACAGAGAGAGTTACTGGATGCTCTCCAAACTTGCAAGCTCTGGAATAGAATAGTTATGATAAATTCTACACTATGGATTTTTTTGAGCCCATCTTTTGAGTTAGTCGGGCAACAACATAACCCAGGCACCCAATAAATGATTACACCAAAAGTGGCCAGGCACCAAATATATGATTACACCAAAAGTGGCCAGGGTTCAAAGGGCTGCAGTAATAAAGAGTAGTTTATTGAGCATGAGTCAATGCACTGAGTTGATGCACTGAATGGTTGTCATGACCCTTGGCTGGCACAGACTGGACACCTATTCTGCACATCTGATTGGTTTTCCCAGAATATTTTATATCTTCAAATAATTCATAAGGCAGGGAATGTTCTGGTACTGTGTACCAAAATAAAATTACAACAGGTGAACTACTGAAATATGTGGATAGAAAAGAAGGGTTTTTCATGTGTCCATTGGGTAAAAAGACACAGGGCCTACGTTAACTAGCACAGTACATGTTCTGGTACTGTGTACCAAAATAAAATTACAACAGGTGAACTACTGAAATATGTGGATAGAAAAGAAGGGTTTTTCATGTGTCCATTGGGTAAAAAGACCGGGAAAAAGACACAGGGCCTACGTTAGCACAGTACAAAAAAACTAGGCCCATTAGCCTCCAGGCTCTCTCCCTCCAGCTCATTCACACCCACCAGCCTTGACTCCACCCCAAAGATTCTGTGCATAGGCCTACCTGTACTACACACAGGTGTAGTTCACGTGTGCAATGGCCGGGCGCATTATTTGAGCTGAGGCCTTCCCCGTTCTGCAACATTGTATACATGTACATGGTACAACCAACACAAATTGGCGCGGCCTACAACATGTACAATGACTAGCAGTGATGCGCGCACTTCAAATGCCAATTGCACCACTCCTGCAGCTGTGCTACCCTGCACGATATCATCAAGCTTAGATACACACCTGAAGCAGCAACATTATCAAATTTATTGAAGCTCGACATCTGTTTCTGCCTAAAATTTGACATTTCAAACGAAATTTCTCAGTTGAGACGCCGGCTCCTCGGGCATTTAAATTTTAAACAACATTTTTTAAATTGCGTAATCGTACCCGTAATGGTCAGATTCCACTTCGGCCGGGCGCGCCTCCTTGGGGTATCACTTGGTAACACTGTTTTAACTGTACAGTTATGCACAATCCCAACTGCAGAACAGGGGCTAAATCGTCCACCTGGGTGATCGGACCGGTCTACGGCAGCAGCTTAGGCCCTGCCCTCATTCGAAATATTTGACATGCCTGACTGACCAAGGAGGCAGGTGCAACAAGAGAGAATGTCACTTGCGAAACGGTCCTACCTGCGTTCCCTGATGCCGTACAAAAACCGGCAGTCACCAACTGTTTCCCAGGGGCGTTGTTCACTTGGGGCCCCTCTCTTCCTAGCGCATAGGTTTACAATGAGGCAGAAAAACCCTCCGAAACGACCCCCCCCCCAGATTTGTTTACATAATTGGGCCTCACATCAAATTAATTCCCAGGGGCCAGGTTTAGGAAGCACTCGTTTTACCTACCAAGGACGCAAATCTATTGTTAGGCTGTACGGTTTTAGTGAACAATAGCGCACAGTTAACTGAACAATAGATTAGATTTCGCGGTTGCGAGGGGGAGGCTTCGTAAGTCTGGCCCAAAACATTAAAACTAAAAGAAATTACACATACTACAACTTGTATTCTTAATGTATTTAAAGCTGAACTTAATAGATATAAACCCCAAGCGGCAGAGGTAGAAATTACGAACAAAATAGGACCGCGTAGCTCAATGAATAGTTTAAAAATACTGATCCACGTTCTGAAAATATCACAGTTAACCGTTTCATCTCTGATCATGTATATTTGGTACTGATACAAAAGGTAACTAAACACCGGTCGTTTTGTGGCTTTGATCAGCCCAATATGGTATACTACATGCAATCGTTCTTTCTTTAGATTTATATTAATATGATTTCGTGATAAAACGAGAGCATAGTTGGTGAACTTGATTAGAATTTCCAAGCAGCAATGTTGTTCGTTTCTGACTGAGAATCTCGTGTCGCTTGATGCAGTAAACCATTCGACAACTGGCGAAGTCTTAGCAAGGAAAATGCTTAATGAATTTGCACTGGTACTGCTTCATAACATGATGACATCGCCATGGCAGATCTAACGCTGAAACACCCCTGGCAGTGGATTACAAAAATGCCGATCCGGCGGAACCGTTTAAGCCTTGATATTGTACTCGTGTGGAGGTCTCGTCCTTCGGTTGTCTTTCTCTCATCGTCATTGAGTTTCCTGATGAGGAGACAGTAAAAAAGTCGAGATGCGCTTCTACTTCGTCATGACAACCACGGAGTCGCCGATTCCTCTGACCAGACTTCAGCACCAGCTTAAATTTGTCCACGAATTTATTCGTCTCTACCTACCAATTCCGCTGGTCGTGTTGGCATTTTTCGGCAATACCTTGTCGTTCCTTGTAATGCACAGGAAGAGACATTACTCAAAGAACTCCACCTGTGTGTACATGCAGGTACTAGCCATCTGGGACAGCTTGAACGTCCTTTTCAATATGCTCCAAAGGTTTTTCTTCTTTGTTTACCCAAGTGTCCTGAAAGTCGTTGGAGATGTCTACTGCAAGCAGTTGCTCTATATGGCTCATTTGGCAACCGTCGTCTCCTTTTGGATCCTCGTGTTCATGACATTGGACAGGGCGATAGCAGTCATACTACCCCTCCAAGCGGCCAATCTCTGCACCAGACGGAAAGCCATTGTCGTCGCGGTTGTAACATGCATCGTGTTTGCCCTTGGACTGATCCCAGATCTGACGCGCTACTACATCCCTAATCCACCCGTCGATAGGTCCAAGTGTCCTTTCAACCCCGAATGGCTGCATCTACCGCTGTACATATTCGTCGTATTCATCGGGATATTCCCACCACCCGTCTTAGTTCTATCATTGAACGCATGCATAATGGTGGCGCTGTACAGGGGTAAGCGAAAACGAGCCGACATGTCGTCCGTCGATGGGAAAGAAACACAGAAGTCAAAAAACTTCGAGAATCAAATCAACATTATGTTGCTTTTAGTTTCGTGGTCTTTTCTGATTCTAACCTCTTTTTATATCATTGATTACGTTTACTGGGAGATCATGTGGCCCCCAGTCACCCTGACCCAGCGATTGGCCAGAAAAGTCAGCTTCGAAGTCATGCTGTATCTCTTATGCTGCAGCAATGGAATCAATTTCTACCTTTATTATCTCGTTAGTCCGAGATTTAGACGAGACCTGAAGGAGACGGTTTTTCGTGGGGGAGTCTCCAAATCATGTTGGCCTAGTTCCGTCGGCGGTAGGACAACCGTGAGTGAAGCGTCACTGTCAATATGATTACCCGGCTGGGTCAACATATTAATACATCGGTGAGTAGGTCTGCTGATTTAAAACTGCACGCAGTCGAAGCGTTGTCGCTTGGACACCGGAAGAAGTCTTCGAACGATAGCATTTTGAACAACAGAGATTTTTTCAAAGATTTTTTTGATGATGTTATTTTTAATAGGATTTTCATGAGGAATACACAGGAATCAATGGTCAAAGTACACACATACTGTTACTTTTTGTTTAGTTTCCACCTTCAGTGACGTGGTTGATGGCGGTGTTGACGTTATCAACTCCGGTAACGACGATTCTTTGTAAATTGGCTTCATTGGTTTCTTATTGGTCAACCCCTTACAGAAATGTCACATGTACTAAATTACGTTTCGCACGTCCGAATTGGCATTTCACATGTCGAAATATGCTTTTCATACGTCCGAATTGGTATTTCACACGTCCAAATATGTTTTCACACGTCCGAATTGGAATTTCACATGTGTGAATTAATTAGGACATACATAATAGAACGTCCTAAATGAAATTCACATGTCCGAGTATGTTTTCACACGTCCGAATTGGAATTTCACATGTGTGAATTGAATTTCACACGTTCTATTTGTACGTACTAAAATATACCATTTTTGGACATATTGGGAATTTCACACGTACTAAAATTTTTAGCACGTGTGAAATGTTTTAGGACAAGACGTGTGACATTTCTGTAAGGGACTGACTGTCAGACAGCTCCTATTCATATCGTTCAAGGGGGCACGAGTTGGCCTATTGTGCAGACTTGTGCACTTTGTATGTTTAGTCACGACAAACTTTGGTTACCTAGCAGTACGTGACAGCTGCCAGCATTTCATCGCCTGCGACGTTCCACGTGATCGATAATTGGCCAATGAAAAAGCTTCTAACAAAGAACGTCGGTAGCAGCATCCTGGATGGCCGAGATACCGTTGGTGGACGTGTTCGGCGATGTCGATGTGTGGTTGGAGCTTGGCAGGCAGCTGTACGGTAGGCTATTCCACAGGTTGTTCACGTGACCTTGGATGGTTTTTCCGACCTGCCCAGCAACCTTGAGGGTAAAAAATGATGCTTTTCAGTCCAGTAACACACGCATTATGTACACTCGCATTCGTTAATGCTCTGTACAAGGACACGCTTTCCTTGGTGCTGACGTGGCCAGCTACCGTGTTGACGGCGTCGCCTCCAATGGAGACACTGCCTTGTAGTTGGGGCCGATGTTTTGGAAAGTCTCAGCTAAATAGGAAACCAAATGCATTAAGTAACATCTGCTGAGGACCCTTCAGATCCAAAAAATCCCAGATGGATATAAACAAAATTGCTTACTCAGAACATCGGTGACGACATCTTTGAAGTGACGGCGTTCGTTCCGTGACTGATGATGTTCTGGACGTGTCCGGTGATGGCGTCGATGTGTGATTGGAGTTTGTCCGTGAGCTGGCCAATAGTCTGGACGGTGTTCCACAGGTTGTTCACGTGATCTTTGATGCTGTTTCCGACCTGTCCAGCAAACTGGGATACAACAGGAGAAAGGATTGTAGATTACAAGAAAAATGTTCTAGAATATAACCAATAATATTTGGAATACAACGAACACGTCTTAGAATACAAAAATAGGTGTATAGAATACAACGGNGTTGCATGAATTTGGGCGGGAACCCTTTGTTCCGCAGTCATTTTGGGTTTAGTATACGTCACATGATTTCTTGCTGTATTCTCATTGGTCAGCAACGTGCAACTTGTTGCAACTTCACCAGAAAATAGGATCTGGATCCTAAATTTGCAACACGTTGCAGTAATTTGCAACAAGTTGCAGTAGTTAGTTGCAACAAGTTCCATACCTGTTTACACAATGCAACTTTGATGAAATTTTTGGTCTCATCAGGTTTATGCAACAAGTTGCATGAAGTTGCATATGAAAAGTTGCATGTGTAAACGGGCCTTTAACCGTCCCAGGTAGTTTGCAACAAGTTGCAAGTTGCTGCAACTTGCAACTTGGTGCAACCTAGTGTAAACCGGCCTTTACAAAGAACGTCGGTAGCAGCATCCCGGATGGCCGAGATAGCGTTGGTGGACCAACCTCGTTCCCAGGGGTCTTTCGCTTTCTGACAATATGGCGGTCGCGTCACTAACCCCTGGCATCAGCTTTGGATTTAACGCACGTGATTGGTTGACGGGAAACCGTCAAATATATCCAAGAATATACCCAAAGAAATTTTCAAAATATTTTGGATCAAACCAGAAGGTTATCTATCCAGGTTTGATGATTTTTTGTAAAAAGAATTTTAAAAAGCACTGGTTAGTATTTCAAATTGATTATTTTGACTCGTGCTGCCACCTATACTTAGTCCAAGATTCCTGGATTAGCAATACGAAGCTGATTCCGGGGGTTAGTGAGCGAGTGGTCCGAGGTTGTCTGAGCGAACTATACCCCTGGGGACGAGGTTGTTGGTGGACGTGTTCGGTGATGTCGATGTGTGGTTGGAGCTTGGCAGGCAGCTGTACGGTAGGCTATTCCACAGGTTGTTCACGTGACCTTGGATGGTTTTTTTCGACCTGCCCAGCAACCTTGAGGGTAAAAAATGATGCTTTTCAGTCCAGTAACGCACGCATTATGTACACTCACATTCGTTAATGCTCTGTACAAGGACACGCTTTCCTTGGTGCTGACGTGGCCAGCGACCGTGTTGACGGCGTCGCCTCCAATGGAGACACTGCCTTGTAGTTGGAGCCGATGTTTTCGAAAGTCTCAGCTAAATAGGAAACCAAATGCATTAAGTAACATCTGCTGAGGACCCTTCAGATCCAAAAAATCCCAGATGGATATAAACAAAATTGCTTACTCAGAACATCGGTGACGACATCTTTGATTGAAGTGACGGCGTTCGTTCCGTGACTGATGATGTTCTGGACGTGTCCGGTGATGGCGTCGATGTGTGATTGGAGTTTGTCCGTGAGCTGGCCTATGGCCTGTTAAATGTAGCAGAATTCAATGCTATGTATCTTCGATAATCAAGGTCGCAAGCATTGTAAAAGTGAAAAAAGTCAAAAGTGTCTGAATGGCTGGTATTCATAAAAGCTCGCAAGGTCCAATGCAAATGCACTACAAAACGTGAAGTAAAAGCACTTGCTAGCTTTTATGAATATCATCCATTGGGTCATATGAATAAAGACTAGCAAATGCTTTTACTTCAAATTTGTGCAGCATTGCCGAGTGCATCCGTATTGCAAAATTCAAGTAAAAGCATTTATTAGTCTTTATTCATATGACCCATTTTCTGAGTGAGGTGAAGCTTTCCAACACACACATCTTTGTACATGTACATGTATTTTTATTGCCATATTTCCAAACCAAGTTACTAATTCGTATGTAATTACTGTAGGTAGTAGATGTGGGGGGAATCATGAGGTGAACATAATTATGAGCATGTATCTCACGATCTTCCTTACTGAACAACAACCATGTGAACTGCATCTAAAAGGTTTCTCTTGGACACGCCTTTATTTACCCAGAAACTTTCTCGTCAACGGAAAGTTTGGTCACAATCTAAGGTACATGTTAACAGAATAGAAATTAACATTTTATTAAGTAAGTTTTACAACCCCTATTGATACAGAATAATGGTGAAAATGTTATGATATCTTAGTTTCCACCTCCAGTGACGTGGTTGAAAGTAGTGTTGACGGCATCACCTCAGGTAGAGACGATTCCTTGTACATCAAACAACTTCGTCATTCGATAGCAAACATGATTGTGTGATTGTGACCCATGCAATAACTCGGAAAAGTACTGCCACAACTCTGTAGATGGCAACACCGTTTTTGCAGTGATTCAATTGGGAGAATTTGAAGTGCCTTCTCTTGTTCGCCTATGCCAAGAAATGGTAACACCAACAACACTATACCCCCCGTAATCGGTGTAAATTTACACTTTTTTTTATTGTTCGAGAAAGTAAAGTGAGTGACATTCTTTGTAAAAAAAATGACAAATGAACAACATATATGAATATAGACGCTAATAGATTAGGCTTTTATTCAGTTGGACTAACATTTCTTGTTCATCGGCGACACACAATCACTGGAAAAATATTTTTTTATTTTCTTACTTTCTTGGGAGTGAGACGAGAAAATCTGTACTTTTTCTGGTGATTTTCTTGTCTCACTCCCAAGAAAGTAAGAAAATAAAAAAATATTTTTTTCCATTCCAGGCTCATGAGTGCTGTCTGCTTTAGATGGTCAGGTTTATACTCTATCCGATTCAGCTGCTCGGACGAAAAGGAAAATGCCATTGTTCGTGTCTAAGTTCCCATTTTCATTGTACAATGGCAGAACCGGATGAAGAAATATCAGGTCTAAATTGGCCCTCGTTGGTCTCTGATCCCGCCTATGGTGATAAAGGAGATGAACTCGCAGCAATGCATAGAAGAGAACAACCCTCTCTGTGATTCCGTTGAGTTACATATTTTGACATCTTCCATGGAATAGAAGTTTCAAGCTTTCTCTTGCCTATAACCAAAAATAGATATTAGGGAGTTTTCGCAAATCTGACGAAACACGAAGTACGAAATTGTACATGTACGGTGTGTAGGCCTACATGTATTTAACTTAGAAATTTACCTTTCGTTTCCACTTCGTAGATACACACTTCGTAGATACGAAGTGGAAATTGAAAAATTCAAGATGCACCATAACTCTCGTTCGTACATGATACGCTAAAAGACGCACTGGCAGCAGGGACATTTGTGGTACCAACCATCTCCAGAAATACATTAAGTCCTGGAAATGAAGTTGAATTTCGTATTTCGGACTTCGTGTTTCGTCAGGTTTGCGAAACCTCACTAATATTTTTGCTACATGTATAACTACAGTACATTGGCAGTTATAAAATCGTCCACTGCATTGCAGCTGGAAAAACAACCAACTTGAAAACAGTTGTACCGAAGCTAACGGTATTTCAAGAACATCCCTGCCGGTCGATACGGGCTCAATTCACACTTGCTCTCACAGCGCGGTATTCATTTACATACCAAGACCGTTTCGTAGCAACCACGTTTCGTTCTCTCGTGTGGTTTCATCAGCGATCACTTAGCCGTAACGGTAACCAGGAATGCGGCAGCGGCAGCGTAGTACGCGCTGGAGATAATTATGAGGCGGCTGATAGCGTGATACACAGTTGTTCGGGAGGCGGACGGTATGAATCATGGCTGACAACGCTTTGGAAAGTGGTACTTTATCATAGTCCTTGGATAACTTTGGAATAAGAAAAGAGTGAGTATTTCTCCTTTTTTCGGTACATTTTACTTTCCATTCTTACAAAGAACAAAAGAGCAATTTCGACCACTGCGATTAACTTCAAAGCCTGCAATACGCGAGGCAACTTTTCTTGCTCTTTCTAGCAATTTTGTGGATAGCAAGAAAATTTGCCTTGTGGGTGATATTTTCAAGATCTCACTGCTTCTTGCAAGCAGTAATTTCTCCTATCAAACGTATTTATTTTCACTGCTCATTGCTCGTGGTAAGCAAAACGCCGTTGCTTTTTACCGCACACGGGACAATTTTTCTTGCTTGTTGCTGCATAAGGACATAAATCTTACTAACGTTAATAAGCTTATAATTTTCATGTAAGTATCTTAGCTACATGTATTTCTTAGTAGGATTTTAGTAAGAAAAATCTTTCAAAATCATTCCCAGAAAGCATATATTATTCATTATTGGAGAAGAAAACTTCGCCACTACCTCACATGTTATGTTGCATGAGCTAAATATCGGAGAACTCATTGAAAAAAATATTTCCAGAGAAACACCTTGATGTTTCCCAAGCAATATTAGGTTTTTCCGTATAATACGAGATAAAACACAGACTGGTGACGTACAAGGCGCTTATCAATCGTTCGGAATAATTGCTATTTTCAAGCGGAATAACGACCTACGGCCATTTACTTTGTCTCTGCGTAAACCTAACGGTCCAATGAAATCGCTACGGCAATATGAAATATTTCTTCGAATTTCCTGTGTTGCCTCCGTCGTGTAGAAACTTCAGTGTGGATAGTAGAATACGGAGAATAATGTAAAATGGTAAATTAACTCTACCATTGGAAGAAAGAATGCAAAGTTCACTCAGATACATGTAGATTAGGGGGGGAATGCAAAGTGGTAAATTCTACCCTTGGAAGAAAGAATGCAAGGCTCACTTAAGCATGGCGCACACGAGCGATTTTTTGAGCGACTTTCTAGGAGACTAGCCTTGCGACTACAGGAGCGACTGAACATATTTTTAGTTTTTTTTAGTTTTTTTTTACTCGTTTGCGACAAATGCTTCACTGGGAGATCAGTGATGTCGCGGATGACATCACTGATCGACCTCAAAGGTAATTATCGCATGCGACCTAGTAGTCGCATCGGTAGTCGCCCCCATTTTAGTCGCTCGTGTGCGCCATGCTTTAGAAAGATTATGGGTAGAGAATAATGTAAAATGGTGAATTCTGTCATTGGAAGAAAGAATGCAAGGTTCACTTACATGTAGGTAGATTATGGGTAGAGAATAATGTACATATGTAAAATGGTAAGCTCTATCATTGGAAGAAAGAATGCAAGGTTCACTTAGATAGATTATGGGTAGAGAATGTAAAATGGTTAACTCTGTAATTGGAAGAAATAATGCAAGGTTCACTCTTGATAGGTAACATGGGAGAATATGTTCCAAACGGTAAAACCTACATTGAAACTGCGTACAAAATAATGTGAAATGGTAATTTCTGTCACTGGAAGAAAGAGTACAAGGTTCGCTGTAACTGTTAACTGCATATAAGGTGTAGAGAATAATATAAAATGGTGAACACTGTTACTGAAACAGCGTATAAGCTTATAGAGAAACTAGTAAACTTTGTCATTGACATTGGAAGAAAGAGAAAGGATATAAATAAACGTGCAGCACGACATGGGCACTGGATTCCATTTCCTGGAGAGGATATCTTATATTGCCATCGGGATGGCGACTGATATACAATACTCTGCCTGCCTCTCAGTTATCATTGGTCGCAATTGCCTTAGGCAGAGCTGAGGCTTCATCAGATGTGTAACCATGTTAAGACTATACGTTGGAAACTTCCCAGGGAGCAGTGGAACTGATCAAGAGTTTCTTACCTGCCGTTCATTCCATTCCTTTATTTTCGTTCAGCAGTTAAAAGTCATCTTGAATACACATGTAGGCTACTCAGTCATATAAAAGATTGGAATCTTTAATTTTGAAGTGTGACTTCCACGTTGGTTTACCATCTACATGTACAGTACGGTGAAGACAAGGCATCAGATGTTAAACCACGATGAGGGCCTAGGAAATGCCACCATCGTTATAGTGCGATCTAATACCACCATCAATATAGTGTGGTAGTGCTATCTAATACCACCATTATTATAGTGCGATCCAATACTACCATCATTATGGTGCGATCTAATATCAGTCATTATGGTGCGATCTAATACCATCATCATTATGGTGCGATCTACCATCATCATTATGGTGCGATCTAATACCAGAATCATTACCGTGCGATCTAGGGAAAGTAAACATTTTCCAAGATAACTAGGTATTCGTTGGAAAAGGCCCAAAACGGTCTTTCAGGGTGCATCACTTGTTTTGAGGCGTCGTCACATGCACAGCTTTATAGAAAGCGATCATTTTCAAAAGTTGTTCCCCTTTCCCACCGCTCGGGCTTCTTATCCCGAAAGAAAGAAGGGGCATTGAGAAAACAACCTCACCCCTTGACGCAACAGTAAAACACCTGCCTTTGAAAAACTACAGAATCTTCCCACTGTAAGCATCTTTTCAATCGATAACGCCAATCCACGTTTTTATTTCGCTGTCCTACCTTCCACTCGATGATTTACGGCGATTTTTCCTTTTATAATGAACGACTCTCTGCCAGCCCGGAGCACAGCTGCTGATCAGTAATCTAGCGATGAAATGTCATTTTCTTCGACGATAAGAAAACAAGGGGATTCTTAAACCCTTGGGAGTACAATGAATAAATATTGATTTCCTGCTAGCTGTTCCACCGGAAGAAAGGATGATTTCGGGAGATTGGTCGTGTGTTTGTTTGGTTTCTGTACGATCTGTTGGAAGAAACGTCGAAAGGTCGAAGTAACTGTGGCATGGTAATCATTTCCAACATTCAGAGTAACACCACCTTGTGGACAATGTTGCCTAGTGTGCGTTTAGGCCTACAAGGAAAAGAGTTTTCCAACATGTGTTTAAATGTTGCTGTAATTTGTTGGCTAGTGTATAGAGTGTTTTCGTTGTGGCCATATTGGAGGTATAAACAAAAGAATTTTCGGCAGTCACGGTCCATGGAGGTTAACTTCTATTGTTTTTAAAGGGCCTCTAGAGGCAACTTTTTGGTGCATATTGATATGATTACTAACACAGAGTTGGTGGCAT